>JBCAUI010264300.1:0-15992 GCA_038406195.1 Haplosyllis anthogorgicola
AAAAACTTGTGTGTTTATATTTTGGTTCAGTCTCAGTGCATAGAAGTCAAACAGCAGGTACCAGCACCTCCTAAGGGTGCACGAGTAAATAGAAGGCAGTATCAATATGTTGTAACATTATTTTCATTTCTTTTAAAATTTATTTTAAATTTAGGCTATCTCATTTAAAGATTGAAATATTCCATTTGTAGTACTTGCGCTACACACTATTTTACCGCTTTTAAGCTGTCTACCAATCATTTTTTAAATGATTCATACAAAAAAGTTCATGCCAGGGCCAATGAAACCCCTGAAAATCAGGGGTACTGCCAGTAGAAGTCTCCTTGATGCCTGTGTTTTTAACAAGAGCGCAATATGGAGCTAATACCCTACTAAAGCACAGTTAAGGAAGGGTTTAACAAGTAGTCTGGATATTTTGAGTGACGTGTTTTTTAAGGCAAATAAAATCATCTGTGTTGTATCGATATCTTTAAGGTTGCTAGTATTTTGGGGAAATAGAATGCCTTATTTTTGGTTTCTTTAATTATCTAAATTGATATTGAATATAATAGAAATAAGAAATTTAATCCAAAATACATAACATGCAGTTCAGACCTTACCGTGTCTGGTAACGGTTATTGTGTTTAACATAGAATTGCTTTTGTTTGGCCTATTCTTGATTCAGGCCATGCAACAGATGACGACGGTTCATGACATTCAGCACCCAGTATGACACGTCTTGATTGCGGCAGATAAACATCGTAAAGGCCACATTCATTTGCATTTGTAATTCACTACTTATCTAAGGTATCTTACCTGGAATTAATAATAATAAAAAAGTCAGCAGTGTAAATGAGATTTTTATGGACTGCTACTTATTTAGAGATAGATTATTGAAATTTAATAGTTGATAAAGAAAAAGGATAAAATCAGTTCTTTTCTGACATTTTTACAATCGAAGATTTTACTTACTTGTACGTTTTCATTGTGAAATGAGCCCTGGACGAACGCGCCATAGACATTTGATAGGGAATTCGAGCTGAACCACCGACTATGATGAAAATCGAATATCAACTGGAATAAGAAGATTTTCATACGAACCTGCTAACAAAGGTTTAGACCAAACAACAGTATTTCACTCTGTCTCTTTCTTTAACTTAAACAAAATGCAAAACGTAATGTTCCCAAAGTGAAGAAAAACACTATTTTGTTGACACAATTTTATTATAATATAACAATAAAAACGTATTAAACGTAAGTTTTTCCGTTTCACTCCAAATATTTTCCTTTGGGATTTTCATGATCTGGGAAATTGTTACCACTTCCATATTCGCCTGACTTTTAATCCTTCAAGTTTTTGTAAGTTACACAGCCCCATAATACCGTCAAACATCACTTAACATACACATCAAATATTAACCGTTCGGAACGGTTAAAAATATTTTGCATCCAAATAATTGAATTCAATTAATAACAATCATGTCACCAACAACCTACATGCATTTTTATCTATTGAATACATATGATATAATGTTAAATATATTGAAGAGTATGAAACAGGAATAAAAAAAAGTAGTTACATGCTTTGAATAAGTTGAAGAATGACTTTTTGTTGTACCTATTGTCCATGACATATTGATACGGCTTCTATTTAGAATTATTTGCGATGGCTGATGGATTTAATGCTGTACAACTTACAGTCATCATAGATTTCACACCAAGGCCCCATTGAACTGTGTAGCAATTAACAGGTAACTTGAATGAACTGCCTAATGTATTGTCCCCTGATCATGCAGTGATTCCCAGCTCTGTGTTTATATTTTGGCTCAGTCTCAGTGCACACAGGTCGGTTAGCAGGTGTCAGCATCTCATAGGTAGGTACGGATAAATAGAAGGCAGTATCAATATGAGATATAAATATTCCAGTCAAAATGTTCAGATACACAGACATGCAAAATAAACTACATGTGAAACAAAAGAATGCTTTTGAGGTAGCACGTTACCCACAATGATTAAAACACAATAGAAATTGCGAAAAAAAAAAGATTTTGACTTTCGAATAACCTTGACCACATTTATTGGTCATAAGTGTCACACATCAGCTTGGCACAGCAGTCGATAGTTAAACAATTTTTATTGTTGTGACCTGGAACTTGACCAATGACCTTGAAATTTTTTTTGAAAACGTTTGACCTTGATGTCATGAAGTTTCTAGATCAAGATATTCTAACGTCATCGGTCAAACAGACGAACAGGTACACAAAGATCCTGACAAACTGACACACACGACTGAAAACATTTCCTTATCGTGAATAACTATAATCACTGTCTTTACTTAGACATGAAAAATCTTCCCCTTGCAACAGTGGGAGAGAACACCCTTCTTCAGTGAGACATAATCTCCCTACAATAAATATACTTTACACAATATACGACAGTATTTTTTATACAGATAAATATAAAGTTTGATATAAAAGGGATAACACTGACGAGTACAAAACGCCGCATCTCACGAAATATATATTCAATTTCTCACGAGAAAAACGTGAATACACAAATGCGTGCCGTATCAGTCTGTATCCCAAAAATCTTGTACCATGTATGTCGGCTTTATAGTAAGTATGCTTCCCTCGAAATCTGCAGTATTGTTGCCCCGCTTGCGATTCTTAACGTCTGAAATACATGTAAATGTGTTAGATCTTGGATTTCTTTACCTATTTGGAACCGTTTCTGAAGAAAAGAATTCCGCCATGCCAATGGAATCACAGCGTAAGATTCTACATGTCCAAAAAATTATAAAATTGTAACTTCTCTGTGCTTGCATGCGTGTAAAGTATTGATTATATATAATTTGTACATTTTTCAAATTGCTTTTATGTTTATTTGTTTTCGCAATACAATAAGTTTACAAAGACGCACACCATTTTGAGTACTACTCCACTACTGGAGGAAGGCTGCAGCTGCAACTGCGGCCGCAGCTTGTGGATCAGTAGGCAGGTTGTTGTTTGGCTCATACGGTTGCCACATGACGGGTTGTTTCACCTCTTGGCACTGTTGTTGCTGCTGTTGCTTCATTAGAGTCTTTATATTACCAAAACAAATAATATTGCTTTACTCTTTTTGTGGAATTTCTGTTGTTTGCGAAGTAAATTACACTTTACTAGATTTGCGTCTTTGCATCAGAATATCACCAGTGCAGTAGGATCTGCCATCTTGCTGCATGTTTTTGAGTCGTATAAACTAAAGAGTTCACTGTAGAATTATACTAAATGTAATCAATTAAAGAATATTCCCAGCCATTAATTTTGGTTTTCAATACTGCTCATTTTGTTCGAAATTGAACGTGAAATAAGAGTTTGAATTTTACTGGCCTACTGAATAGATGATATTACACTGGAATCAACCTTCCAATTGCCAAGTAACATGACGTCTTATTGTAAAACGATTTCTGTAAATTTTTCTTTATATTAAAATATTTTGAGCGCGATTAAAAACCCAAGAACTGCTCCAGTTAAGAATGAACGCTCTTTGACAAACGGTTTTTGCCTTTGTATGCTGAAGTTAAATGAACGCAAATGAGCCTTCATTCTTAACTACAGTAGAACCTGTTTTGAGCGGCACCTTTTTTACGGCATACCTGCCTTTTACAGCAGTGTCGCTGTAAAATGAATCATTATGATTCATGTTTAATGTACCTCTTTTGTGCGGCATACCTGCCTTTTACGGTATCTTTGCCCTGAAAAATTAGGGTGCCGCTCAAAACAGGTTCTACTGTACCCTGATCCCTGGTTTTTACATCACCCTGTGTATTTTGCATAGAAGTCTGGGTTATTTTACCTGAATATCCTGTCCGGAGAGGAGCTCGGTCATGAAGGAGATGTAGAGGATGGCGAGGCGAAGGGTTTGTATGCGGGAGAGTCGCTTCTCGTGCGGGAAGGCCGGCACCCTGCGCCGGAGCCGGTCAAACGCCTGGTTTAGGCTGCTCATCCTGCGCCGTTCCCGGACGTTCGCCGCCGTACGTTGTTGCGGCGTCGTTTTGCGCTTTCTCTTCGGCGGTTGGTGCTGATGAGGCTGCTGTATGACATGAGGATGCGAGCCTATGTGGCCGTGAAGCTGCTCCATGGCCCTGCTCAGCAGGCCCCCGTCAGGTTTAGGGTCCCACGGGGTGCTCTGTAAGGCCGTCCAGGTTGATGAAGTGAAGGCCTCTGTCCCTGGCAGGGTCTGTTGTTTATTCGCATAGGGCGCTGCGACCAGGGTTGTTGCTGCTGCTCTGGTCGCGTCATATGCGGCTACAGCGGCCGCAGCATAAGGCGTACTCCTCGCGTAGTCTGCGTACGTAAATGTGGCATACTGTGCAGCAGGGGTGCTGTTCTGCCCGCCATAGTATTCCGTGAAGGCGCTCCCGGGGTAATTTCTGGACAGTTCCATCAAAAACAAGTAAATCCACCTCTAGATTTGTTTTGCTTTAGTTTTCAAATTTATCTTGTTGACATGTTTGCTGTAGCGTAACTTGTGGTGCAATTCCCAAATACAATGAGATTATCAAACGTTCTGCACTATTCAGTCGACTTTATCAGTAAAAAGCGTTACCTTATTGAAGAGATGCGAGTGTAAATTTGATTTAGTGTAGCACTATTTAAAAAAATTATTTTGTCCCAGAGTACACGTTTGTCCTCCTGGAATCTCTCTTTTAATGAAATGGTCAAATTCCAAGACACGTTCAACTTTTTGCCACCTTAAAGTGTCCAACCGTAAAGTTATCAAAGATATTTGAAGTAAAAATACTTCCAACATTCCAAATTCCAAATTCCAGAACATTAGATGACTGTCACGATAGCTTTGTTTGATGTGTCATACTGTGTCCCCCCTAGAAAGTGACCAGCCATGATGATAGGGAGCGGTTAGTTTTTATATCAACAAGGACAAAAAGGAAGAGATTTTTATCACATAATAATTAGGGGCAAAGGTCCAGGTGATGGTCTAGTTTGGATCCTAATCATTCATCTTTTAGGAAGAAAAAGTCCCCCACCCATGCCATTATTTTTGCAGTTTGATTAATGACGGAGAAATAGCTTTCCTTGGATCTGAGTACTCATGGTGGGGACCAACTCATAAGTCCAGTCAAGTTCAAGTCACTGAATATTCCTTGATTTGTAGCTGCACTATTTCTAGCTTTTGGACTGCAAGCAATCGTTCCCACTGTCTAGATCTTTACTTCTGTTACTGCTATGCCGCTTGCGGTGGCATATTATTACACTGCTTATCTCTGGAACAATTGTTGCCAAAAATAATTGAAGACAGACAATATAAGATTTTTGAAATGAATCAGTGGGATACTGTCATCCCTGAGAGGAATAAAATGTCTAGATACAGAGGTTTCACACTGAGTTTCTTGTTTCGGAATTGAACCCAGATCAGGGTGGTAACATAGGCCTCGAATACAAAGTCGTGATTTTATTGAGAGTGTCCCCTAAGGTAGTGGATCCCTTGGGTCATTGTCAGGTCAGTAATTGTTGTAGGTTGATCATGTACGAATAGTGGATGAACTAGACATCACCACAGCTGTTACGCACGCCAGGTGCTGCTCTAAACGTTCTGGCACAGGATGGTGACAAATACACAGGATGAGTACATCTTTTACCTGGCATTGACAGAGGACGAAATATCAGGTGCAGTTTTTATCATTTTGGAACAATAACGCATCAAAAAGCACGGTGTGAAATTCTTTCGTTCTCTTCTTTGTTCTCTTCGTTTCCAAAATGATAGGAATTTCATGAGATGTGTCTGTTTATGGTTTTTAATTTTAAGAACAATATCTGCGTTTGTTGGGTGAAAGACACAGTGTAAAACTTATTGTAGGAAAATGAAATCAAGTTGGGCAGCTTTAGTGTAGAGGCTCTAATAGTTCGAGGCTTAAAATTGAAAACTGCATGGATTGATATTTGAGAGAATAAAGAAAGCTAAGAATGTCCTTATCAGGAAAATCCGATTTATTTTGAAACAATACAATTTAATACACTGTTCATATTTCAGGTTTGGAAGCATTGATCAAATCACAATTAGCAAACCGGGTATCTTAGAATGTCTCAATTCAATTTTCTCAAAATATGAGGAGAGTTGATTTTTTTCTACTTCCCATTCGCATAAAGAGTTAAGACAGAAAAGTTTATTTGGTATTTTAATTGTGCAGTTTTTTAAAATAAATGAATAGTATTTGAACAAAGATTAAATTTAAAATTATATGTTGTACCAAAACTAATTTCATCGTTCAATGGCAGGTATAAATATCACTGTCAGATGTTATCTGTAAAATAAAGTGTTTGGCTCTACAAGGTTACAAGTGTTACACCAGTTTTGTTGAGTTGATAACCTTTCATCATATTGTTTCAATCTGCCCTTTAACCTTTCCGGGTATGTTTCGGTTATTTATACTTCAAACTTCTGGACACAGATTATCATAGAGATAATCCTTGGGCATAAAAACCGAACCAGCCATTAATTATGCTCCAGCGTTATAGTGTTGCTGTATTGTGATGTCCATATTGGAACCGTTAACTTTATGATTTACTTAGCTGGACAGGGTATTATTATTCTCCCATGTGCAACCAAGTATAAACGCATGGAATCATGGGAAAAAATCTTGACCACACTGAGACTGAAGAGATACGAAAAAACTGAGTGCCTTTAATGTTGAATACAATTTAAAAAAATCCTATCTGACATATGACCCCGTAGACCAGTGTAGGTCTTGCTCTTTCGACAATAGGTGAGATCTATCTACTGTCCAGCTACACGTACGCAGCCAGAATATCAACAATGCAGTAGAATTTGCCATCTTGCTGCAAGTTTTTGAGTCGTATAAAATAAAGATTTCACTATGGAATTATACTAAATGTATTCATTTAAGAATGTTCCCAGACATTAATTTTGGTTTTCATCATTGCTCATTTTGTTCGATATTGAACATGAAATAAGAGTTTGAATTTTACTAGTCTACTGAATAGATGATATTACACTGGCATAATGCACACATGATATCCGCCATTAGAAAACCAGTGGTGCAAATATTGACGAAGAATAAAATTCTTTTAAATTAAGACAATGAATGAAAATGACATTTTGACACATTTCCTGACTCCGACTAAAACAAGGGTGCATTTAACATAGGCTTTTTATGGGTAATTACCCATCATAGAACCTACCATGTTATAAATTTATGTATATGTATATTCATGGTGTTAGAATATAAGTAGTTCTATTTAACTGTTTAATCAATTGATATGATGATGCACATGTTACGGTACCCATGTGTAATTTTCCTTATGATTTGGCTACTTTGAGTGGTATGGCCATTTTCACTCAGATGGATACATTCGTCTCTGTCACTTTCCATTCTTTCCCAGTTTCTATGTTTCAGTCACTGAATCAGTAGCTATTACAGGGGCAAACAAATAATTCAGAGCATATTGGGACCTCCTCTCACTGCTCTGTTATGTTTTAGGCCAAATATAATCACAATTGCGTCATGACGTTATTTTGAAGCATTTTAGATGTAGCTTACGTATATGCTGCACTGGCGGATCCAGGATTTCTCGCTTCAAATTATAAGAAAATTTATGCCAAGTAATTTTAGTTTTCCTTAGTTCCAAATGTGTGTTAGTCAGAGATGCGATAAACGTTTGAATTAAAAAGGTCCGACAGTCGTACTTGTGGTGACAGCATCTGGTTTTACACGTTTGTACTTTGATGGACGTTCAGTTCCAGCCCCGACAAAGTGTATCGTTATGTCATCGGTGGATCAGTCCCTGAGTGGTGTGAATGTGACAGATCAGCTCCATGATTTATCATTGGCGGATCCAAGGGGGTGGCGCCGCCCCCCTCCAACGGCCCAAAATTCTTCTATTTTCATAGGGTTTTTGCGGAAAATAATAAAAGGAGCCCCCTCCAACACCTAAAGGCGCCGGGGCGCCCCTCCAACGAGAAATCCTGGATCCGCCCCTGTTTATGTATCGTTAGGTATTCATGATCTGGCCACACTAGCCGCCTAAAGAAATGAACAGATAATCAAGGTTTCTCCAAATTATCGTGCCTAATTCCTTGCCTAATTGATGGCCATAATACTGATAATAAACTATTTCTTGAAATCTAACCAGTTTTGTATATTTCAAAACGTTGATAACAAACAAATTATTGACATTATTTATATGAGTAAATGTCAATTATTAGTATATTTACTATTTGTAGTCACAGTGAAATACTCAAAATTTACATAAGTAACTAGAAATAGGAAATGAAATTAGCCGAAAATAGGCAGATTAGGCAGGGCATGAATTAGGAAAGACCTCTATTGTTTCATCGTATTCTTTTTTCGAGAACGCAAGCAGAGAGGATAAAAAAATATTCTGTCAGTTTTGGTACAATTAATTTCACAGTTACAAAGTGTGGTTCAACTAGCCTAACTTGGGCCCGTTGGGGATAAGATATATTGGTTTAATACAAAAGAGAGATTGAAAGGAATTATTCCGAATTTAAGATTTTTACGTAGATACTGAATATTTGTTGCCAAAGACCATCTCACCATGTACTGTGTTATGACCGATATGCCGCTATCTTGTTTTTATTTCTTTGACATAGTCTTTAATGAATGTTTCCTTACTGCAGTTAGTCCCATGCGGAAAAAATAAAATTTATTTCAAAACATTTAAATTATTGATCTGAACTGAAGTTTTTGTGAACATCTAACTTACGTGAAACAGGTTTAAGTACAAACGTAAGTACTTATCTTTAATTGTTTGATATATGATCGAACTTTGGGCCAATTTTGAGTTTCCTTGGCACATAAAAACGAAAGCGTAATTGCAAAATGTTTTATTGGATCAGCCAAATTCATGCAAAACGTGCATCTATAACCACAAAGCAATTAAAATGTTCATATTTTAAAGGGAAATATACCTGATTTTCTGCCAGGAAAACTAACTAGGCAATGCTGTCCGATTTCTTTGAGCGTTTATTTCTTTGATTATTTCATGATGAGAGGTGAACTTGGTTAACTTTCTTACTTCTAACGTGATCCTTTTATTCCTGTCGGTGTTAACAGGCAGATAGCTTCTTTGTGTACGGAATAACCGGCACTAAACGTATTTAAACGGCAGCCCATAAATATCAACACGAAATCTTGAGATTACTCGCGTGCTACAGATGCTTTACGGATCATTCACAGAAATACCTGCACGTTATAACGTTAAACGCACTTTTGCTTAAAATGCGATTGCATTTTGAAAGCTACTTTAGGTATTCTGTAAATACGCAACAGATTTGGCCAATAATCTTTAGAGGTCAGACTGATTTCTGTATATTAAAACATTTGGGAAAAGGAATAAAAAATAAACAATATAATTTTCATTCACTAAGAAGTACACGGAATTCGTATCAGAAGTTTAACATCGCACCTTATGGGAGATCCCTTGTGTACTCTTATGTACACAATTGATCCGAATTCTGTGTGTGTGCGGCAGTAAATTTCTTAAACTGCACACAGAACATATCACATATTAGAACCGAATAATTACGCAATCAAAAGTTGTGAATGATTATCAGGTGAACAATGACAGATTTATGTTTAAAAACTAAACAGATCAGTAAAGGAAGAATAGAATTTCCAGCTATTTTAGGTAAAATAAAATCAGAAGTACAACTTAAAATTATTCAATTGAAGCAATAAAAATAAATTTTCTAAAAGTTAAAATCATGCTTAAATTGTTTATGTTTCACTGCAATAGAAACCTAATTGTTCTCCAAGTAGACTACGAATTCTAATCTTCTAACTCATTCTCCTAGAACTGGGATTGCCTTTTACTTTTTGTCAAAAGGGCACTTACCTTTAGAACGTAGATCCTGAAACAAAGTACCAACATGGCAGCAGATGTCATCACAATAAAAGGTGAACAAAAGCCAAACAAGTTTTCTGTGTTTGTAATCATGAAGATATTTGTGATAGATTTCATGTCAAAATAAAGGGAAAGGTATCGTTCTTTATGATAGTGAACTGTGTCTATAACTAAAAAGTTAAATGGAACATTTAATATCTACTAAAGTAAAAATAGATTGATGACTCAATTTCTGAATTGGAACTGAGACTTGAAAATGTTAAATGTATTGTGACCAACTATCTTGTGGCTGGTATCTATTATTTCCTTTTTCACATTCATCAGCAAGACAGTGTGATCATTTTCCTGCACTATTCGGGACCTTGCACCTGGTTCCAAGGATTTCTTTTGGATCGTCCCAACTAAAATTGTATTCTGGTCGCTTTGTTTACTTCACAGTTGAATAACTTTAACCAAACATAAGGCTTTGGAGTTGTGAGTTTATAATCAATTGCAGTCAATTTATGCATGGCTTTTCTCAATCTTTCCTATTCCTGATATTTTGCACATCAATTTTTACTGGAATGAAAATAGAAACGCACTGGAGAACATAGGACAAAAGTGGATTACTGCTAGAAGAAAATTCTTCATAACCTATAGCCCATAGTTTTGGTTAGATCTATTCAACAACGTAAATAGACGAAGTGATTAAGAGACATTTTATTATAGTCAAGACAAAAATCTAATCATGGTAGTGTAGTGTATTGTGCATAGTGTCAGCTTGCGAACAACGCAACTGTAGGCATAAATATTTATATGTCAAATAGCATTAATTTATCAATACTAATAAATTTTTATCATATAAAAATCGATTACGCCACCTGTTTAAATGTAACATTTTATTACCGACGTCGTTAATCCTCATTTTATATTTTTATTACGTTTCATCATCTGCCTCGTTGAGAAATTCAAATATATTGCCTGTTTCTCTACATGTCTTTTCTAGTTCTAGATATTTGTGGAATTCAAGTCATTTTTTTACTCAAATTACAGACTATCGTTAGAGCGAAAAATGCTGTTCTTGCATCAGTAGCGGATCCAGAATTTAGGTCAAGGGGGTTCAACTTGCCAAGTGCCGATGCCGATGTAACTAAGGCTAATGTTACATTAGGCGAATTTAAACCGATTGTTGTTGACGATTACATTGATTTTACATATGATTCTATCCGTTAATTGGCGTAAAATCGGCTACTGTAAAGGTAGCCTAAAGCTGTGGGGTCTGGGATCCGCCTTAGGCGTATTTCTTTATCATAAAATCCCCAAATCCGTGTATCGTCTTTCCTTGATACGACCAAAAGGGCAGACTGTATTAAAATTCATTCGAATGACCAATTTAACAATTACTGCTAATTGGTAAATTTGGGCAATATGCCTTATTCATAAAATGCATTTTCTACACTTATATATGGAAGATCGAGCTGTTGCCACGGACTTTGTATTCTACTGATGCAGTTTATGCTGGTAACACATTGTACAGTCTAGAGATAGCATAAAGATCATCCATTCCTATTGGCTCATTGTCAATTTTATCTGTCTTTTGCCCGCATGTATTGTTGAACGGTAGAATAGTAATAAAAGTTAACTACAATATTGTTTGACATTTAAATATCACACGTTATAACGTGGTGTGAGATGCGGTTTTTCGTCAGTTTTGTGTAAGTAGCCATACAATCAAAACCTTAATGGTCCTTAAATTTAGTTGTGTCTTAGATAATGAAAGACTCTTGAGATTAGTCAAATCATTTTGGTTTACTAATAGAAATTTAAAGGACTAACATTAACATTTTAATAAGGGATATTCGTAAAATAAACGCGTCGTTAAAAACAAATTGACAAACTCACTTTTCGTGTGGACTGATATTAATGGAATAGTAAAGGATAAAAATTCAATAAAGAGAAACTTTTAAAATGCCAAGTCCTTCGGAAGATGCCGGTGAAATGGAGCAAACCAACGCCAACAGTTGCGCATACCAAGGTGTACCAAATCTGGAGTCGCTGGTAGTAGACGGTAGCAGAGATGTAGCGGCAGGGAGTCCTGTGAGTGGGGAGGAAACTAAGGAAGCCCCTCTGAGTGGGGAAGACCCAGGGGAATCCCCCGAAGAGGAAGATGACGTGGAAGAAGAGGATGAAGATGAAGAAGATACAGAAGGGGAAGCAAAAGGAGAGTATCCGTCCTTTGTGCAGTTACCTCAAGATATCTCTCATTCTACGGCACAGTGCGACACTCCAGAGGAGGTGACTCACACGAGTAACGGTCACTACGTGCCAAATGTGCCCCAACCAGCTCCACTTCACCATCAGCATCAGCATCACCAGCTCACAGCCGGGGCGCATTCCAGGGGTGCACTTTACCCGAGTGAATCTCCACCACAAGTGCACAGCTTGATGTTGGGAGGTGCAATTCATCATGGTGCAAATGGTGCTTATGTCATTGCACCAACAGCAGAATCTGAGTATCAGAATCTTCACCACCCAAGTCATCTACATCACCACCAACAGCACCACCATCATCACAATCAAGTTTTCATGACCGGTAACAGTACCAGCAACAACTGCAACAAAGAGAAAATGAAACCAAAACGCAAAAGAGTGATTTCTTGCGAACAACGAAAAGCGGCGAACATTCGTGAGCGACGAAGGATGACGAGTCTGAACGAAGCCTTCGACATCCTGCGCAAGGCGGTACCAACGTTCCACTACGAGAAGAAGCTGTCTCGGATCGAGACTCTGAAGCTGGCGATCCAGTACATCTACTTCATGACGGAGGTGTTGAAAGGGAAGGACCCGATGCACGTGTCGATGACGCCCAGGCTGCCTATGTTCCAGGGGATGATGAGCAACATGATCGACCCCGGGCGGCCTGGGAGGCGCGGGCGGCGCCGGAAGGACCAGAATCACATCCTCATGCATCACACCTACCCGTTTCTTGCCTAATCCAGTCTGTATATGAATCTCGCATTATGGATTAACACCATTAGCTCGGCCATGGTCTACTGTACGTTCATGTTTGTGATGACAGACAGCACAGTAGAAACTGCTTTAATAAGCCATTGCTTTGTGCAGCCACCTGGCATTTATGGTCATTTATGAGGAAGGGTGGCCCCTCAAAGCAGGTTCTACTGTGTCTACGCTCTACAGAAGAAGTGTTTGCATAAGTGGAACTTATTCTCTGTATCGTGTGTAACAGAGCGTGTTGGAAGCATTAGTAAAAATATTCAGCAGGCATTACATTTGAGGAAAACATTTGATTGTGAGCTACTCGAGAACTTGAATGTTTCTACCATAATTTTAGAACAGCGTCCTTCCCATACTACAAGAAGGACAGAAAGTTAACAAAATGAAACAAAATTTTGACTTCATCCTTGTTATTCAAGCATATGTTGATGTGTGTGTTGAAAATCATTTCACTGGAGTTCATCTTTACGTCATATCACTGCGACACCAGACCAAGTGAGTAACAAACCAGACTATTTGAAAGTGGAAGGATACCAACTTTAATGGAAACTCTGTTCTGAAGTTACATGTTAAAGTTGAGGCTCAGTTGTAGCCACACAAGAACAAAAACATAGTGTTTTGATTCCAGATACAAGTTACTAGACTTTATCAGCTGATTCACTGATAGTTTTGGGTATACCCAATAGGTCCAAGAGTTCTCTCATTACATTTATGCAAGTACAGGCGTACTTATTAACTCTGGTATAGACTAAATCTCACGAAATCGGTACACATAAACCGTATCATTTTTGAAAACGAAGAGAACAAAGGAGAGAATGAAGGAATTTCACACTGCGCTTTGTATGCGCTATTGTTAAACTTCTGATACGAATTCCGTATACTGATAAACCACTTACCAAGTAACACACATATATCAGTACACGGAATTCGTATCAGAAGTTTAACAATGGCGCATCAAAAGCACAGCGTGAAATTCTTTCGTTCTTTCCTTTGTTCTCTTCCTTCCAAAATGTACGATTTCTGTGTACATATTCTGTGTACATATTCTGTGTGATATACTTAAATTCATTCGCTGGCAGTTTGTACTCAGGTAATCAATGCTGTTCAAAATCGTCCTTAACTGTGCGACAGTGCTGGTTGTGTGGGATGTGGGCATTGAAAGTTTTGCCGAGCGCAACACTCACCTTTGTGCTCACAGTCAGCTTATTAACCTTGCTACTCTTTTAATATTTGATATTTGTAACATCTTTAGATAAATTTGCTACTATGCCAAATTGGTCGGATAATATGTTAGGTTATTTGGAGAAATTAAACAAGATATTTTCTCCATCCATCCTTGTTTTATATACAAAGATTGTATTGACATCTTCTGCAGTGCCCTTTTCCTTTGGATGTAGCTTTCACTGCCTTTAATTATATACTTAACGGAATATAGTATGGAACAGGTGTGTTTGTCTTGAATCATGAAAATAATAAATAAGTAAAATTAGTCTACTTTGCTTGTCGCATATTACTTACATCTATTTACAGCGTTTTTTTATTGTTGTATATATTTTGCACTGTATTACTTACAAACGTCATTTATCACAGGTTATCAGTACACGGAATTCGTATCAGTTTGGGAACAATGGCACATCAAAAGCACAGTGTGAAATTCTTATGTCCTCGCTTTTGTTCTAGACGTTTCAAAACTGATACAAATTCCGTGTACTGTTGTTCTAGTCAAAAGGAAGTGCAATGGACATACAGTAGTTTTACACTTACTGGAAAAGGGGTATTTTATGTCAGGACAAATTATCAAAGACAGGGAGTTAGGCTTATTTTAACTTATTAATTACCAAATCAACGTCAGAAAGTGTGCAATGTATATACTTTTACTTAATTTATAAATATAGATGGTTATTTACAACTACATTATCTGCTTATTGTAAAGATAATCTTGTATGTACAGACAAAGAGAACGATCGACCCACCAAATTGTTTTGTGAATATAATTTATGTTAAGTTATGTGTGCGTGCATGTTTTTACTTTGTCTTGTTGTGGTGATGTATAGTTCTTGTAATAAAATATTTCTTTCTGATATTATTTAGTTTATTTTTGTTTTAAACGAATTCAGTTCCTGGAGATGAATTCATTTTTGCGACAATAGAATTTCATGCTGTGTCCTTTCACTCAAATGAGCCATGAATAAACATTTCATCTTCTGTATCAATGAGAAATTGTTCTCTTAAATCTTTCTTCGCTTTCTTGAATGTCACTGTAGACCTGCATACACAACTTTGTCACGAAGACTTTTGACACGAAGGGTTAGAAAAGTGAACAGCAACTTTATAATTCGAAAAATGATGTTTTCAGTGAGTTTACGTAAACAAAACTTTCAAGATAAAAATTAAAATCAAACAGATCATGAAATTACTATCAA
Source organism: Haplosyllis anthogorgicola (assembly GCA_038406195.1). Lineage (NCBI taxonomy): Eukaryota > Metazoa > Annelida > Polychaeta > Phyllodocida > Syllidae > Haplosyllis > Haplosyllis anthogorgicola. The sequence goes on from JBCAUI010264300.1 coordinate 15,284, forward strand.
TCTTTTAACGTCCAGCAACAACTAAATGTCATGTTAGAATATTGAAGCGAAGAATATCTTAGCGTGGAACTCTATTTGCATAAAAGTGACAGAAATTTCTTGATCTGCAAGGAACTTTGCAGAATGTACGTATTTGTAAAATATAGTAAAAGACTCAACAAGTAAAAATGATGTTGATTCGGAGGTTGGTTTCTTGTCAACTATTGATTTCACACTATTTGTGAAAACATTTCGTGTCAAGGAACAATTACCCCGCTACGTCTGGTGTAGCTTTATGCCGTTTCTGATTGACAGAAAGATATGTTTGTCTGTCATGTGGCGTTATGCTCCTTTGATTATCGAGGGACGTTAATGCTCCCAATTATGTAACATATTGGTCTTGTGACGTTATGTAAGTCACAAGTGAGTTTACAAAGTAAGTTAATGCGTTGGTCGTAAAAATGGTTGGGCTCCCTTCACAGCAAATGCAGCAATAATTTACACTGTTCGAAATATCTTTAGTTTAACTGTGATGTGATAAGTAAAGGAGTGCGGTGGTTTGCGTGTAGAACTAACACGCAGGCGAGCTTGGTTTATTTCTCTTAAACGGTAGACGCATTGCATATTGATACTGCCTTCTATTTACGGATTCGTACCTAGGAAGTGCTGACTCCTATTTTATCAACCTTAATGCCCTGAACCAAAATGTAAACAAATGCATGACCTGGAC
>JBCAUI010264411.1:0-30100 GCA_038406195.1 Haplosyllis anthogorgicola
TAATTGTTCTGTATATTTTATGCTAAAACTCAGACTGGCTGGATTGTTAACTTAGATACTGATTGTTAATCTAAATGCTGTTATTAGAATGCTTACTAAAGAGTTGTAATATTGTATTACAGAGTTCTATTACAGTGGACATTCATTTAGTGGATGTGTTGAGTCACTTCAAGTGCTTGTTGAACATCAGAGCTAATAAAACTGGTAATATATCAACTTCAACACCTGCATTTCAGTTACTACCTTGTTAATTGCACACGGGTCAGTACAACTAAAGAACCCAGTGTCAGCTTCTGCCAAAATGCCACAAGACAGAAGTCACACATGCGACAAAGGTATTGTGGCAGTAAAATTTTCAGACAGATCTTCTACAACCTAGATAGAACAAAATGGTTAGTCACTCAGTGCACAATCGCACTTTTTGTCACATTGTAACACTTCCTCATGTCTGCAGTTTATGAAACTTAACACTGCAACAGAAGTTTAGCTCTGGAAGGGGTTCTTTTGTCACTTGAATACTCAGGAGTAATAAATTGCCAGGGGAAGTGCAGATCACCATGACGACAAATCTGGTATGTCAGAAATTGGTCAAGGTTGTTTGTAAATAAGGTGCACCCATAAAACTAACTGTACACGCAGTGCACCTCATTTGCGACATGTACAGTATGTGGTAGCTGAATGTAGCATGGGTGAATGACGAATCACAAATAATAAAAATCCCTGACTTTGTTGTTATAACGAATATTTAGAAGAAACGGTACAGGACGGAAGGGGGGTCATTTTGATCGAAAACAGGGCTAGACGGTGATGCCACTTCAATCCGCCTAAAAATGCTTTGCTAATTTTCGAGCCAAAATTTGCAATGTATAATGTTATCACATAAAATCGTTTTGAGTCATGAAGTGACATGTTATTTTTAATTAAAATATCTATGTTTCTTCTTTTATACTTACGGAGTCATCATGTATGGTGATGTTTGTACACTGTTCTTCGAACTGGTCGGTTTCCGAGAACGTGAGAGTCTCGCCGCCCCAGTAGTCGCCGTCTCCTACTGTTGCCGTGTGAGTGCAGAAATAATGTGTGTTTCCCCAGGTTGACGCACTGAAGCAATGTGGATATAGCTGATCTCACGTATTTGACCGATCTGACCGATCTAACCATTTGAACAAGGAAGGAAATATGAAAATATGAGAAATATGAAATATGAGCTAACTATTGAATATTTGTTGAATTTATTTATTCAATAAAATACAATGAATAAATGACAAGACCGATTAGTCCAACTCGGGTTATGTGCTGCCATGGTTTATGTGAATGGAGAGCAGCCAATAGAATTATCCTTGTGCCCATTGTTGAGGTGTGAATGTGTGTGGCACACATGACCGACTTGACTGATGATTCATGGGAGACCGTGCAGGGACACATTCCTCAGCTAAACCTGAAAGAAAAGCGAAAAAGTGATTAGGACAGTAGGGAGGCATTTGAGAATGGGGGGAGGAGTCTTCAGCACGGGGTATAAGTGTGCTCATTTGACTAGGGGGGAATGGATGGCACGGCCTTAACCCGTGCTCATTTCTCCGGGGGAGTAAGATTTGGAAGATGTCAGCTGAGCACGGGACACTGGGGATTACAAGGTTTAACTGCTGTTGCAGTTGCAGCTGCAGGATTGATGCAGTAAGTAACTACACTGAGGGAGTAATGACGAAAGGGACTGTTCAAGATAGTCTGAGAAAACAATTCTTAAACATAGACAAGAGAGTGTTCATGGTTTCAATTTTAAAAGATATTTTTCGTGTGTTTTTGCTCCAACACAGAAGAATTTATTTCAACGGTTTCGGTATTTATCCCCTCCTCTTGAATTACAATGTTGGTATTCCCGTAGAAATTCCCTTTAAGTTTTGTAGATTTTGATCTTTTGGTGTTCTAACATTCTTCTGCATAATCTATTTGAATTAATAATAATAAATGACTAAAATTGAAAGTGTGGAATGTTTGGAACAGCTCTACTAGAAACAATGTGGTAACCACTGATTTCACAAATCTGGCATTCAATCCAGATCCATGTGGATGGAATCAGCTTAGAGATTAACATGGATTGACATGTTTACATACACCGGACTAATTCCTGAGTCCTGCCAGATTATATCCCGCAGTACTCGGGATGTTGAGGTTGTTCCCCACCGGAGGGCGCCAGCTCCTGGATAAATAAACATTTCACGTGTTCAGGGAAAAAATAAACAAATTAAGACTTTACAAGAGGCAACAGTTAATTTTTTGGGGAATAGAAACGTGATCGACAGTGGCAGATTGTAATGCTTGCCAGAGTAGCATAACGTCACTTGGCCTGTAAGCGTTCATGGCTTGATTCAAATGTAATAGCGCCTTGATCATTTCCTTAGAATATGTATCGCATAGATCCTTGTATAAAAACTTCAAAGGACTTTATATCCTATGATGAATCCGTTGAAAACTGGTTGCATTTAATCTTTTTACTATTCTTTGTTAATTATTTTACCTTAATTCGAGACTGGCGAAGAAAACCTCACCTAAGTATCCATAATTGTCTCAGCGATAATAACTAATTGTAAGTTCCTCAGATTCTAACAATTTCTACAGCTCGCACTTGCGTAAGCAATCGAAAAAAAGACAAGTATTTTTGTGTACTGTAACTGGCCTGGTTAATTTGATTGGTACAGGTTTCTTTTGTTTAAACGCTTTTATTTCCTTTATTAAAAAGAGAAAATTAATTAAATATCATTAAGTGTCAAAAATTAAGCAGATACATCTTGTTAAAACCAATTATCAACTCATTAATAAGATTTCTTTCGCGTAGATGTATCTTGAAATGAGAACTTTTTTAACAGTTTTTTTTAAATAAATATTAACTACGTTGTTATGGTGATTAAGTAAGACCTTATTTGTCGTTTCATCCACCTGTTTTAGAAGCAATTAGTCGGTTGAAGCTGACATATACATTACACATCCAGATCCTAATGAAGCTGCTTCACTGCGGGACTAGAGCCACTCTCCCCTCGCTAATGACTACTAATATTTTCATTAACCTCGGGACAGGAAGGATTATATTTTCCAAATTAGTTTTATTTTCTGCTAACAATTTTAGAGTGTCTTGTCTTTGGGCAAATAGAGTTAATCAGTGTGCAAGATGAGCTGATGTTGAGTGAAGTCTTCATGGGATGCTCACCACTATTCGGTTAAGATACGTATGACAGAAGACTGTTAGGCCTTGCCTTTAACTGCGATCTGCGTCTGTCATGCAATTCGGTACTACTGTAAGGCAAAATATCCCGAATGAAAATGGCACCAGTTGATTTAAATCCTTGGAAGTGCGGATTATAATTTATCAAGATTTTGGAATGATATTTGAAAATAATTTTCTTGTGTGCCCCAAGTGTTGACTTTATTTTGATTCGAAAAGTAGTGAATTTTGTTTTATTTCAAGTTGCCAAAAGTAGGAGTTCTCCAAAAGTAGCCTCCAATCTTAAAGTTGCTGCTTTGTTTTTTCATCACATGTCATTTCTCAAATCATGAAATTACTATTAATTTCTGAACGTGCGGAACAAAAGAGAAAACAAAGGAATTTCGTGCCGTGCTTTCTGTGCCATTGTTCAAAACTGGTAGGAATTCAGGATTTGACCAGACCTTACTCCCGTTCTGAAACTTTTTCAACATTTTTCTTTGTTGTTTTGTCCCATGTTGTTTCATTAACGATTTAAATCTTTGCTTTTCCTTTTTGATTCTAATAAGCTGACACGCGCGTTCTCCACTTTCATTTCCAACTTTCCTTTTCCTTTTTGCCCTTTCGCTTTTTATTTCACCAGAAATGTCGAGAAGTCAGCAGTCAGCTGATTAAGCTGGTCAGGAAATAGCAATCATGAATGAACAATAGGCCGAAAGTGAAATGCCTTCTGACCCACAATCCGCAAAACAAATCAAATATCCGCCATTTCAAATAACAAATTACGTTCCAAATACCGTTCACATGCGAGACCTCAGTCCCGCACAGAATCTCTGCAGGCCAGCTTATTGGGGCAGGAATCAAGACTTATTAGGCTAGAAATGGAGGCTTATTGGGACAAGGGGAGGTAGCTTAATTCATACCAGCTCAATGCAATATTAGTTTAGACCATTTTGTGCTGACAGACTAGTATAAAAATCAAATCAGCATCTCTGAATTGGGAACTGAAATCTCTGATGCGTTATTGTATTTCAATACGATGAATAGAAGTTTTTGTACACTTTCTTTTGGGGGTGAATTTACGTTTGTATTATTGTATTATTTGCATTATTTCCAAATTTAAATGTTTTAGTAGTGTATAGCCCGAAACAAATTCTTTTCTCTTACAAAGGAGTTGAAAGCAACACTCGGTCTGATCCTTATTGTTCTTCGCCAAGGAAAGAAAGCTTTTACCATTGATGATTTGGAATCACTGAAACTTTTTGGCCTTTATGTTCACTTCAGCATTTTGGTAACCTACTATAGCAAGAAAATACCTTCACTGGGAAATTTACAGCCCAAGTTTTATTGAGTTAGTAGAGTTGGTAGATATTGGCCCTGGTTAGCTGCAGTGAATTGGGTAATTTGATAAGAAGTTAGCTAGTCGGGTGTGAGCCCATAGCAGGAGTCACCAGGCTATTGACTCACTATGGGTCCAGCTCTGTGGAATTGACTTTCAACCTGCAGCGCCAACAACAAATCACATTTCCTTCATTTCAAATAACAAATTACGTTCCAATTACTGTTCGCAAGCGAGTCTAGGGTCCCGCATTGACTCGCACAGGGGCCAGCTTATTGCGAAGGGAATCAGGACTTATTAGACTGGAAATAGAAGCTTATTGGGGCTGGGCTGGTAGCTTATTCCTCGGCTGCTCAATACACTATTGACTAGCGGCATTCAGAGCTGACAGACCACTGTACAAATAGGATTAGATCTGTCAGTAGATGTTAAGATATCTAATCTGTTTCTCCTAACCCTTGTTAGTGCCCCTAATTTATCCTCATGACCCGAGGGTCGCGCAATCATGATCGGAATCATTTACTATTTCATACTGGTCAAACCACGATGAAAAATATTATATTTTCATGTAAACAAATTTACGAGTATACCACCAGTTTAAATCTAAATCCTGATGGCAAAAGGTTTCTCCTTTCGTTCGGTTTTCAAAACTTTGGGACATGAAATTTTGGCAAATGACCAATTTGAACCCAAATCAGGTTCTGACAGCAAAAATAACATTCGTATTGTTCCATTTTCTAAAATAGGAGACTTTAAGTTTTACAAATGACCAGATTATTCGAATCAGGAGGGCTTACATAAAAGCGAAATGTTTCACAGTTTCTGGCCATTTGGTGTCACTGGCTACATTTCTTAGCCGGTGCATGGGTAAAATCTCAGATAGCCCACGAAAAAGCATGAACCAGTTGAAAATAGTTCTACAGTTTGTTCGGAATCAAATGTTGCTGCAATTTTTGTCAAAAACTGTTGTGTAAAGTCCAAAAGTGTCTCCCCCAAACGGATGTTATGAGCATCCTACAAATATCGGCTTTGTATGGTAACTGTAACACAACACCATCTTATGGGACATTGCTCGGTTGAGATTCCGCCATCTGACGGGTATCACATAATTAGAGTCAGTTATGACTTTTCACAAAGAATTTTGAAGATATGATCAGAGATTACTTTTGGCAAAATGAAAAACATGGATTTTTGTATTGAATGTACATTTACCAGAAGAAAATAAAAGTGAGGTAAAAACTTAATAACGTGTCCTCAATTGGACTCAGTTTCTTCATCCAGGATGGATCTCATGTTAAATTACGATACATCGCTTACCACTAAAGAAGGAATTTTTTTTAAGTATAATTATTAATGTCTGGATATAATTTTTCTGCTTTCAGGTCTGGTTCCAAAACCGTCGGGCTAAGTGGCGCAAGACAGAGAAGACGTGGGGCAAGTGTTCCATAATGGCGGAGTACGGCCTGTACGGCGCTATGGTCAGACATTCCCTCCCTCTCCCAGAAACCATCAAAAAATCAGCCAAAGAAGAAGATCCCAGCGAGTCGTGCGCTCCATGGTTACTAGGTGAGTTTGCGTCTCCTCTATGAAGATATATCTGTGTATTTGGTACAGTTGTTATCAGGAATGATGGTGTCTCATTATTCTATTCTGTCTCGGTCCATTGATGTTTCGGTTCATCATTTCCGTTTGTTCCATCACAAGGTGCACGTGTAAATTAAACCGTTTTTTTGTTTGGTTGGTTTTTTAATATTAATGGATGCACCAATAAAAAGTCGTTTCAAGTTTTTAAATGAGTTCTCTTCTTTTATTTGAATAATCCTAAATTTAAAATTACCAGCTAAGTATATGTATTTATTTTATATTGTAAGGGTGAAACATGATCTTACTCTTTATTTTATCTGTCAGGTATGCATGAAAAATCAGGAAGCAACGCACTGGAATCTATAAAATCTGAAAAATCAGAAATTGTCCAATCTGACAAACAATTAGGCAGGAACAACAACAAAATTTGTTGATTTGTTCTGCCGTCATTGTTTTGGACCTTTCTTGTAAGGCTGTGATGAACTAAACACGTGCCGCTACCCTTGTGTCATAACGTTCTCTGACGTCATTTGTGACGTAACTGTGACTTGTGCTCCCCCTAGTGTTGTATTTGTACATACTGTAAATAAATAGCGCCCTCTATCTGTCTATCTGTAGGCATGCACAAGAAGTCACTGGAAGCTTCAGAGAAGTTTTCAGGAGGTGAGGAGGGTAGCGGTGCAACCAACCAGCTCTCGAAAAAGGAAAAGGATGAGATGAGAACTGAGAGCATAAACACACTGAGAGCCAAAGCACAGCAGCACTCCGCCAAGATGCAACAGACGTACGGGGGACGCACTGGATCACCGGAACTGACGTCACAAGGCTTCACGAGGTCTGACGCACAGGAAATGACGCCAAACTCCAGGAATTCTGGGTCAGACACTATGGACTCACTTCTTTTTCACACTGGAAGTCACTGAACATTATGAACAATGACTTTTTAAAGTCATGTTTGTTACTAACTTAATATTTAAAAAAATGTCTATTGTAACAATCTGCTATGAAACCGTCTACCTCATGTATAAACCATTGTGTATCTCAAAAGTTCCACAAAACAGATTTGTGAGTGAAAGTATTGAAATATTTATGAGAAAAATTATTTGTGATACTTTTTCCTTTCACACTTGAAAGTAACATATGGTTAAGATTTCATAGCTGCTCTTAGGTGTTATCAAAGGTCCATGATTATGAACCTATTATTTGCCTAGTATATTTTGCAGAAAATGATAGGTGCACAACAAAAATGTGTGATTTGGAGTTTTTGCAATGCGCATTTGTCTAGCCAGTATTGTTAAAAAGTGTGCGACAGTTCAGTAAGTGGTGTTCATGTATAACACCATGCGTACAGTTTAGTTGTAAAATGATACGTTTTACTCCGTTATAGTGAAGTTCAATTAAAATATTGTGTAAACACCTCTTGATAAAAGATCTGTTTTTCTTAAAGAATCTGCCATGTGAGACCAAAAAAAAATCATGTACATTTCGTATTATTTCCGTGGACGTTTTGTCTCGTACTAAAGTTGGCAGTGTTTTTTGTTACAGTTACTATCGTATGTATATTATTTGAAATGACTTAAGCACTATTGTTTGAATGATGAGTGCGTAATTATGAACATAACAATGTATTATATTGTGCACTGAATATTCAGTGATCGTGAGTATTCTTCATTGTAACACTATCATTATATAAATAAAGTATATTTATGTTGTTATTTATAAATTATATCCATATCTGGCTTATTATTTTGTCAAAGTTTATTATATAAAGAATGCTATTTCATAAATATTCAAATTAATTTAAAAAAAACGAATAAGAGATAGGATTTTTTCAAAAACATTCATTTATTTACAACATAACAAAATTATCAGGTTTCAAAAACCGTCGTCAAAGTATGTGCAACTATAATACAGTGTATTTTTCAAAATGGTTATTAATATCACACACAGTACTTTTCGATAAAGTTGTGGCACAAGGAAAATAAGTTATATACACAGTATAGGACATATCGTATTTTTCGAAACAAGTTGCCTTTCGTTAAAATGGTACAGATGAACCACAAACAGTGAGACAAGTTGCGGACATTGTTAATGCGCTAGTCTGTACGATTGTCATGATCATACCACGCTGGTCCATGCACGACCATGAAGGTCCCAGTCCTCAGTCCAAAACAGTGAGTACCAGTGGCTCCAGACTGGAATTGTGGTACAGGTGACAATCTGATGTCAGGAATTTCGCTACACCAGTGTTGCTTTCTTTATATTTCATCCGGTACATTCTTATAGTTACCATCCAGGTACAACCTAAAATAGAAAACCACTCTATAAAATTCTGCTGATACACATCCAACTGATTATTCTCTGAGAATAAGACAGAAAGCAATATTATAGTTCTGTTTCTTGCTGTAATGCGTAAACATAAAAGGCAAAAAGCGACTTTTTTCTTTTGTGCTGGCTCGTTCAAAATTTCAATGTAGCACAGTTGCATTTTAAACGGTTTAGAACTCTATCAGCGCATCTTCATAAACTAAACGCACGCTAATTTTGGTGCGTGTGGCGGACATTGAGCTTCCCGTGAGCGTTAGCCTCATTGCCTTGACATTACATCGTTGCCGTCAGTGCTTTCAGGACGATGAACTCAGTTTATGAAGACGCGCTGTATTCTTTCAAAGTCATACGGACTAACTTTACCTAAAATGTTTAACCCAGGTTTCCATTGGAGTGTTTTTGTCTCTTTGGTTGGTAAAGAAGGTGACATCTCGTCCGGCTAATCTGTCATCTGGATTACTACACTGTGTCGATACTGTCTCTATTCCCAGTAACCGTGCTCCTAAAAAAAAGAGTATCACATGTTCAGTTTAACGAAAAACTACCAGAGATTGACATTAAAAAACATTTTGGATTTCACAAAGGCAGAGTGAACAGCTGGACCTCCTCTTCGAGAGGAACAACTGTTTCATGAACAAGACCCAAACAATGTGATTCTTCTTCCTAAATCTTTGTGAAATCAAAATTTTTTCGTCATGAACAACTGGACACTTCTTCTACGTTGCTTTTGTTAAAGACCCCTGAGAATCATTTTGATATAGATGAGACAAGACTTTCGTTTGTGTTAAATGGAATAAAAAGTAAAATGGGATTTAGAGAAAATGCATTGGCAAGGGGTGTCTTAACAGAGGACGAAATGTCTGGTAAAGGCTCTTCATTTTGTGAACAATAGGTCTCGTTGTCTGGGTCAAAGACACAGCATTGAATTCCATTGACGCAAAATAAAATCCATTTCAGGAGCTGTATAATAACATACCACTACTATACCCTAGGGATGTCTTTAGCACTCAGGAAAAAATAGAAGGGCTGATGGATTACATATGGAGATTACATCACATCGTAAAGTTCAACCTACCAGATCTGACAAGCCACGAATTCACACGACCCTCAACCGTTTGCAAATCTTCGAACGTTTCCACTGAGATGGCTGTTTCCTCTTTATTATCTCCCTTGGCAGCTTCTCTTGCAGCTGTAGCTGTAGAACTAAGCGGTCTGGGTGTGAAGATTCTGGTTGTCAGTTTATATGTGAGGGACTCCTGTTCGGTGGGTTTGAGGTATCGCAGAAAGACGACCCGTAGGATTCGCAGATAATCGGTTTTCTTATCACCGTGTTCCGTAAAAGCTGACGTTTCCCAGATGGAGATGTTCTGAAGCTTTTCTGAAAAGGTGTTAAAAACAAGCGGTTAGGATATGCAGTAAATACGAATAATGATCTACGGAGTGATAGAACGTCCCACTACATTCCTTAAAATGTTAGAACAGACGATCAAATTACAAATTACTAATAAAATTTTATGCATGGGTTATTGAAAAGCTATTATCTTAGTCACGTCAAGACAAGATATTATCTTGTCGACTTGTTTGTTTGTTAGCAAATTTTGGGTTATTCCATTATGAGGGATGACAGGATCACTCATTTGCAAATTTCTTTTACCGTCTACATAAATTTCAACATAAAATTTCATTAATTGTTCAACCAAGCAAACAATTATAACAATTGAAATTACAAGTCTTGCATTCAGTGAAAATACCGTTTATTGTACATGTTTACAAAGGTAAAAAGTGAGCTGAATACCTCTTTTTTGTCAAGTCCATTTGAAAAAGTAAATAAACAAATTGACAAGATAATATCTGGTTTTGACCTGACTAAACTATTGAAATAAAATTGATAGAAATTTAATGATCTAAATCAAGATTTCTGGTTTGGATGCTTTTTCAGTAATGCAATTGAGGAGAATTTATTCATAATGACTTTGTTTAATTTATTATGAGCAGTTACATTGACCTGAATGTTACAAATAGTATCGATGCACTACCCAATGTATTAACTTAGTCCTTGTGGAACGATGACAACTATATTGCTGGCTGTAAGTCGGTTATGTGAGGCTGTAGCGTAGGTCTTACTAAGTTAAGCAATGCTAACCTTTTACTTAAAAGGTTACTAAAACTTTTAGTTTAGGTGGAAATATGGGTGTTAAGAGTGAGTATGCAGTATCCTCACCTTGAGTATCTTCCTTCTTGATTTTGACGGGTAACGTTTGTAGGTTGATGATCCTGGTGTTGTTCTGTGTGTAGATCCACCTCGCGGCTCGCCCGTGCAGATCTGAGAACGATTCGTACCCTGCTGAGTGCGGAGATCGGTCGTTCAATTTCGGGATGAAATCTCTGAGACCTAACGAAGTGAAGGAGTTATTGAACAGTTAACTTTGTACTACAAAATATGAACGTCTCCTTCATGCAAATAAACTCAAATGGAAGTTTAGAAGCTAGCTGTGATGTCATTATCACAAGGTATAAGCCCACAATTCTTGATCCACATCAGGTATTCAGGAATGGTAAGGTAGATGTGGTATTTGTGAGGCGCTGGTGGCCACCGTCATCATTGCACAAAAATTGCACACAAGGGTGAAGAAAGGTAGCTTCCATAAGATACTGTGTTACAGCTCTGATACGATTTCTGTGTGATGAGTCACTTATTCTGGAACCAACAGACAACCGTTTTGGAAGCACTGTCACCCCCGTTTTGGATTTCGGACACAGTACAGGGAATTGGTATCAGAAACTTAACAATAGCACATGAAAGGCACAGCATGAAATTCTTTCGTTCCCTCTTTCGTTCTCTTCGTTTCCAAAATGATACGATTTCTGTGTACTGACACCGTTTTATAGGGAAGCTACCTTCAACTGGATTTTGATGCATCTAAGTTCTAATCAAGACTGTGGCTATTTAACTTTAGTGACCAGTCTGGAACATTGTGGAATGTCAGGAGATCAACTCAAAGTCTTACCAATCTTGGCCTTGATCGGCACCATTCCTTCAACTTCCAGGTAGATGAGTCTGAGGAATGTGAAGTACTTTCGGTTCGAATCCAGGCTCTGTTTTTGTACACACACATCGGTAACTGTGTCCTGTAAGGCGTGCATCGTCTCCACTCGCAATAGTTTACCTGCAACACGGAAGTTATGGTTCACGGTGAGTAGGGAATGTCATAGGATGAACACGGGGTCGTTTTGATATGACCATTACACAAAAATCGTATCAATTGTGTTCATTAGGGTAAATAAGGGAATTACCATATGATACTGAGTTACAGTTCTGATACGAATTAAGTTTACTTGGAAGTCAACGCATTGGCTCAGTGGCAAGCAGTTCAGATCTCCTCTTATAGAACTCATCGTAGAGCCCTTATCAAAAGTTTAAGGCTCTCCAACCATTAGCTTAGCATTAGCTCAGCGAATACAAAAGAAAAAAACGTCCACATACCCTTTTGTGCATGATTAATACTACTTGACTGAAGCACACAAATAATCAAATGGAAAAAAACAATACCTGCAATAGGTTTCATTCTCATATCTTCGTTGAGCTGTGATACGGCCGCGGAGATACCGTTGTCTCTCCCTGGAAGATAATCCCTGAATGCCAGCTGCTGTCTGGGTCCCGCATTCAACCAGAACTTGTCTCCAGATGCAACGTACCATACCCTGGATAAGAAGAATTTGAGTAAGGGTTTGAGATTTCACAGCTGATAATGAAGGCCCATTTGCTGACTGAGAGTGCAGACTACGTCTTAGTGTAGGTAGCAGATCTGGCCACTGGTATGTAGCGCAGTTCTGTACTAGGTGAGCGAGCTATGCAGAAAAAGTAGCATTACCTAGCTGATTTACAGTCAGCAGTAATGGTAACTCAAACACTGTCCTCTTGTTTACCTACATACTCAATTTGACACTTCAGAGGATGAAATGTCCAGCTAAGGCTCTTCATTTTAAGAACAATACTCTCTTTTTTCTGAGTCAAAGGCGCAGCATAGAATTTATTGACACAAAATAAAATCCATTTCAAGAGCTGTCCAGTTTAAGTACATTTTGTGCATACAGATTTTGGGGAAAAGAGACTGAAGCAGAACGAACAGAAAATAACCAAAATGAATAGGGAAAAATGGTATAATCACACTTTGATACATTTATTTCACTGCCCAAAGACAGATACCTCAATCCTTGCGTGCACTTGGTTTTCTTTCCGGATGCCATGCACTTGTGAGTTACCGCTCCGTCCGCGAAGAGTCGTGACTTCTCAGGTGTTGACCAGGTCACCGTCTCTGCCGCCACGATCCGTATATCTGGATTCTGGTCGATCCAGTTGTTGGCCTTTTGAATCAGGTCACTGTAACAGACAATATTGCATGTGAAACATGTATTTTCAGTTCATAAAAAGTTATTTATATGGAAAATCAGAGGATGAATTGCCTGATTAAGGCTCTTCATTTGAGAACAATAGGCGCTTTTGTTAGAGTCCAAGACACCGCACGGAATTCCATTGACGCAAAATAAAATCCATTTCAAGAGCTAGCCTGGATTAGCAGAATTCCGATCTATCTTTCTGCCGTATAAACATTGTTTCAAAATAACTTTCATTCACTGAAAACTGAGAAGTTCACAGTGTGTTCCTTTTTGCTTGAAAGAACATTGCCCTAAAATGAGTCAAGTTCGTCTGTGGTCGTTTAACAAATTGCTCATTAATTAGGAGATTGCGATATCAGACTAAAATTATACATTTCGTATCAATCAGGTAGAAGAAAGTAATTCTTACACAAAACTGTCAATGTCATCCTTGGAATCGCCTTGCGTATCTCGTAGAACAAAGTCGATGTGGACAAGGTTTAGAGTCTCTGGTCCATCAAGGCTGTCTGTGGTCGAAGAAGAAGGGCTGGCCTGCGGCTGATCCCTGATGGAGAACGTGCCTGGTCTCGGAGGTGACGTGGCTGTAGTGCTGAAGTCTGGGGGCCTGTGTCCGGTAGATCCGGCGTGGATTGGTGGAGGCGGTGCAGTCCTTCTGGGGACATTACCTGTGGAACTCTGTGTTGAACGAAAAATAAGTTGATGATCAGCTCCTGAAATTCCTATCAATTTGTAAACTCATAGAACAAGAGAGAGAGAGAGAATTGAGAGCAAAAGAATTACACGCGGTGCTTTTGCATTTTTATTGTTCCAAAATTGAAAGGAATATAAATTTTCACGTTGTGCATCACACCAGGATATTTCTTCCAATGCTGAACCAAATTACAATTTTTTGTTTTGACCTCCCCTTCATTTCAGATTTTGTATTGCTTGACTTGTCCAGCGTGACATGAGCAAGAAATTAAAGAATAATGTTCAAGCAGCCAAATATAGTACGTTCAAATATCAAGATATTCTGATGTAGGATAGCTCAATAATCTTTTTTTAGTTTTGGGAATAGAATTACGCTAAAATTTTGAAGCACATTAGAACAAGCTTAAAGTATATTTATCTTTTTGTCAGCTCAAATAGTATCAGAGTTTAAAGTTAAAAAGTCTTACAGAGGGTAAAATTCCTATCATTTTGGAACAATAGCACATCAGAAGCACAGCGTGAAATTCTTTCGTTCTCTCTTTTGCTCTTTCCGTTTCCAAAATGATAGGAGTTTCAGGAGCTAATGCTACTATTTAATACATTTTGTGTTGTGGTTGAGGTATACATATCAAATCATCCGATATTTTTATCACTGATTTTGCTACTTTGTTATTATCTGATCATTTATAGGACTTCAGTGAGATGTTTCGTATTATTTACAATAAATTACTGTTACTTTCACGTTTAATACGACAAAAAGTTTTACATTAATCATTGTAACATGACTATTTGCATGGTCTTGAATTTTAAGAGATTATATCAAAGAATTACAGATATTCAAGTATACAAGTGACCATTTGTGGACATTATGTCTAGTTGTACACATCAGAAAATGACACACTAAAGATTAAATGCTGTCATACTCTTGCACTATTTGCAATTTACGTTGAATTTGTGTTAAATAATTAAACTAGAGACGTGATTCCTAACAAAATACAGGGTTGTGTATACTGGAATCTTGATGAAAGCATCTTCCAACTCATAACAACAAGCAATAATGTTTTCATACCCTTCTCTGCTGGTTGAGGAAGTTGTCCATTTCAGCTTTCTCGCTCATGGTTCTTTTTCTGGGTCCTATTTCAATTGTATGCGCTCTGGGTCTCGCTGGAAGAGATGAACTGTATCTGTTGTCTTCCTCTATGATGTCTTCAAGCCTCCGCGCACGCCCAAAGGACTCAATGTTCAGAGACGTAGTGCGATTGCGCGACGCAAGCGCAGAAACTTGAAACATGCTCATGGTGACGTCACTGATAAGAGATAAACAGTTACTAACTTCCTATTATTGTTTTATCCTATTTATCTGGGTGTGTGTGCACTCGATCAACAAAGTCTAGTGTTTGTGTCTGAAATAGAAATAATGACAATGTATTATTCATAATTAATCATACTTTTCATTGGCAGATCTAGGGGGCGCAGGGGGCCCCCCCCCCCCCACGGCAAAAATTTTTTTCCTTTTTTGAAAATTGGGCTGGGCTGGGCGGCCCCCCCCCGTACGGGAAATCCCTGATCCGCCAATGCTTTTGAACAATCTAACTCAAAATTGTGTATGCAGTGAAAAATGCGCGTAAGTCTTCACAGTGAGACATCAGTTGTGATAAGATGAGTCACAAACTCGTGCAAAAAATTTCCAAAAAAAATTCCAGAAGCCACTGCTGATGTTTCTTAATCCTCAGCCAGTTGCGTCAAAAACTCCGACGGATTAAAATGGGTTGGTTTCATTTTGCGACAATAGAGTTTCACGCTGTGTCTTTCTGGTATTCCCACAAGAAAAGAAGCATGGTTAAAAATGAAGATTCCAATGATATTACACATTTGTTTGCTGTGCATTTTCATTTTGTTCATAAGAATACAAAATGTACATCAATTTGACAGACACCTGTAGAATGGATGTCTATTGACTTAGACTGATGTACTAATGTACTAACAGTAATTCTATTTATTTTGGTACTTTTTCATTTTGTAATTTAGACGAATTCGATGAATGTAACTGAATTGCAAATATATTAAATGGGACCAAAACTGATGTGCCTTATGCACACATAGTGTGGCAGGCAAGTATGGAAGCATTGGAGGAAATGAAAGATAATTGTTTACAAGTTCCTCAGTTTTCCGAAGAAATGAATTGCTCTTCAATATTGCAGTGAAACTTGTCATCGCAATAAAGTGCCCAAAACATGTGATGGTGATCCATGTATACCGATATCTTTTATCATTTACATCGTACATTGTATTTAGCTGTTCTTGCATTTACTGTTCTAAGAAGTCCTTTTAATATTTTGCAACATTATACATATATAATATATACAAGCACAGTTTAGTTTTCTTGCATGAATGTGACACTTTTCTCGGGCTATTGCTATTGCTATTAAAGATTGCTACAGTGTAGATACTTGCACCGTATTCGGTCAATGAAGATATATTCGTAAAAAGTTAATGAAACTATGTAAAAGAGTCCAAACATCCCAGGAAATCTTTACCTGTCAGATCATGAAATTCCTGGTAAAAATTAAGCGCCCCGCAACAATTAGATTTCATGCTGAGCTCATTCAATTTAATTGTTGCGGGGCGCTTAATTTTCATGATCTGATCTGCTTATTTGTAATGAAATCCTTACGAGATGAAAATCCAGTCAGTTTTGGAACAATGGAATGTAACAACCGAACAATACAGTGATTTTGTGTTCATCAATACCCCTGTGCGTAATTCTATTGTCTCAATCATCAACCAATCTGTCCATCAGTACCTCAAATTTGGACGGTACATAAATCATGACCGGTGAAAGTATTAAAATTGTCTGTGTTGTGCTCTTTGGTTTCACAATAATAAAGAGTAATAGAATGTTTAAATAGAAACTGTCATTTTCTAAGGTAAATAATAAAAGAAATTTACATCGCTTAAAATTCGCTTCCGAATATTCCGACAAACATTAAGCCAGTAGGGAACGAAGTGTAGCTTGTATTTATTGTCTGTCAGGTGCTGCTACAATTGTGGGGCGGCAGAAAACTCCTATGCTTTACCATTGCAGTTCAGCACACCATCGAACAATTTTAGCTATAAAATCTTGCTTTGTATGTTACACTTTGTACAATACTGAAGTCCTTTGTTTCTTAGCTATAGAATTCACGTCATGGTTTTCAGTCAAACAACACAGTAAGAACCTTTATTTTCTTCACACAGCTACGTTGCCTTTCCACTGGATAAACTACAGTACACTGTCCAGCCACCATTATAAAACGTTTTAACTTGTGTGAATTGTTGATATAAGCTAAATGATGTTTAATTTGAGCAGCCCCCGACATTGATTTAATGTTGCGACGACAAATTTTCTGTTGCGTCTTTTAATCCAACAGGTGAAGCTGCTATTCTCAAAATGAAGAGCCATGAAAAAGACTTCACCCTCAAGATCATGAAATTATTGTTTAAGGCCCCTCCACCATTAGCTCAGCATCAGATTCAAATGTTGCTGGGCTTTAAACTCTTCTTATATTGGCAGTGGTAGAGATAACAATAACAATTTCCGATCAAGTATATCGTAATGATTTGGGAACAAAAGAATCCCATACAGCGAAGAGGGTGAAAGTTTCAGAACAATAGTATTCTAAGTAAGACTTTGCATCATCAACATGAGCACATCTTAGTATGTTTTGTTCCCAAGCGTTCCGACACTAATATTTTTTCCTATATTAGGCTAATACTCTGAATACTGTTCCGTCACCAAGAAAAATGCACAAATGAAATTTAATATGAATATCAGCGTCATAAGTGAGGAACTTTCCAAAAAAACCGTACACGGAATTTGTATCAGAAGTTTAACATCAAATCAAGAAATCAAAGGAAATTTTATACACCGCAAAGTACGTAAATTGGCCAATGGACTGATTTGTGCCTCTTTGCACGGCACTTAGAACAAAAGGCTTAAAGGTACGAGAGAGCCCATTGACTAGTTACAATTTCCATTGGCTGTATGGAGCATTTCTTGATCTGTAGCGCATCAAAAGCACAGCGTGAAATTCTTTCGTTCTCTCCTTTGTTCTCTTCGTTTCCAAAATGATTCGATTTCTGTGTACTGAACCAGCATGTTCTTAATGGAGTGCTCCAAACAGAATACAATTGGACAAATTAAAGACAATATAAGCAATAATTTCCTTTAAACTACCGTTGTTTCCACATAAAATCCAAGCGTATAATACTACCTTTCATTTACATCAATTAAATGTAACTGGATCTGGCACTACTCATTCCATAATTTTGTTTTGTATTATTTGTGTTATTAAGTTGAACCACATAACGAAGCAAGTGAACCGAATGAGTTGTTTACGAATATCATGATGAAATTAAATGTGATAAAAGCGAGTAGCAATATTTACCTAATGTTACAGACTCGACAGTGATGCTGCTTCTGAGTTCAACTCATCGAATGAATAATCGCAAAAATGCTAGCGCCTTTTTCTGCGACGAACTTTTGTAAACAATGTGAGGCGGTAGATAAAGTAAAATGTTCTTACGTCGTTGTTGGAGTTTTTTGTAGATAAGACTTCAAAGGGATGAGGGCATGTGTCCTTAACTGTGACTATAACACTTCACGTAAACACGCCTCTAGCACACTCTGAGGAAAAGAGATTTATCAAATCCAACGAAGGTTTATTTATAAACTTCAAACTTCCAGACGTGACACTTGCCATATCACTGCATTTGTCCATTTCTTATTTTGGCAACCAGATTTGAGACAAGGGCCTGTGCATCCTGTGTGCCCTAAATTGGGTAAACCCCATGATAACTTGACATAATAAGTTATGTGATAACTATACGGTAGTTGTGAGCCGTTAGATTTACCTAACCACACCAGACAAGTGTGAAGTGAGCATGATTAATACTTGCTCCGCCAGATCATGAGATTGCCGTCAGAAATTTAGCGCCCTTCAAAAATTGAATTGAAAAGCTCAGCATGAAATTCAATTGTTGCGGGGCACTGAACTTTTAATAGTAATTTCATGATCTTGGAGGGGGGGGGGGTGTAGGTGAGACTAGTTTTGCAATTCAAGGTGATGGCTCACAATAATGTTAGGGTAGTTTCCCTGTCAGGAGTTAAAGCTGTAAACTACCTTCAACTCAAGTATTAGAATCGCATTAAAATTCCCCGAAATCCTAGGAACGGAAAAAATGTTTCCCTGTTGAAAATCAATAAAATCTGTAAAAATTACGGTTGCTTTTCCTAACATTTGTTCAAAACCAAATTAATTAAATACTTTCAGTGAAGAGTGCGCGGAATGTGAAATAATCAAACGTTCTTAGTACAAAAAACACTTCTGATGAAATTACTAAAATTAGTTTTTGCCATATAAATAATACAAAGGAGATCACAAAACGATTTAGGGGAGGCGAAATAAAATTTTGGAATTACCAAGTAACAAGAGTAAAATAGTATCTGAAAAATTGGACGATTATGTATACTTACTTTCCTGTTTTTGTGCATCAACAACACTGTGTAGAATTGTTTTGTTCTGAGACGTTTTTCAATTAGTAGACATTTAAGGAGCTGCTACACTCAAAACAAAACAACAGGAAATTTTTTCAATGACCCCGATAACAAAATGATCCATTATAATGTATGTTAACTATTCCTTATGGAGGCCACTTGTAGCTTATCAGTCAGGTGGTAATAACAGTAAAACGTAAACTACGACGAGGACACGTGCACTTTCGGTAGTGTAACCAGCCTATGGTCGGTAGGATTGACTCACAATGTATCATGTCACAAAAACTTATCATTGTTAACGCTGAAAAGCAGTCACGAAAACTCGTCACTGTTCAGGTTGAATGACTCACAAGGTCTCAAAATATCATCTGCAAATGCTGAAAATGCAAAATTATCTGTGAAGGTTATGACAAAATCTCATTTTAAGGTGCAGCAGTCGTTCGCATAGAGCAGTGAGGAAAGAAATGTTTATCGTAATTATTGTTTTATAACCGGACTTACTGTTGCAGTTCAGCACACCATCACATAAATTTAGTTAAACAGATCATGAAATTACTATCAAAAGTTAAAGATCCCGCCACCATTAGTTCAGTATTAGCTCAGCATGAAATTCAATTGTTGCAGGGTCTAAAAATTTTGACAGCAATTTCATGATCTGACTGGGCGATTGATGAATTTAAACACACAGTTAAAACAAAAACGTATGAAAAGTTCATCCTTTGACATTTGCGAATGAAGTCTTTTGCTAATTGTTTTCAGAAATGGTCATGATTCTGACTGCAATAACGATAAGTCGGATAAACTGATGATAATTGTTACTCCTATTGTTTTTCATTTGTTTTCACAACGCGAACACGTGGTAAATTTATATGGCTAAAGGTCCGTCAACAGTTTAACAATCATATCATGAATCCTGAATCATTATGTGCCAAAACATGTCTACACTAATGTATTTATGAGTGTGGATATGTTTGTATGTTTAATGGAGGTAAAACACATGTGTATAAATGACATATTCCATTTGCAGGGCAAATAACGTCATGCGATTGTCACCTTTCTCAAACTATTCTGTACTTTTCTGTTCAAATGACTTTCCATACGTCTGACTCTTCTTGAGTTTTTCCTGTTGATCAAAGGGTTCTTTTGCTTTCGCTACCCAGGGCAAGTAGTTAACCACACTCACTTCGATTTTCCCGTGGGATTCCTCTCACATCTTTTCTTTCCCTATTGTGGGCTGCAAAGTAATCTTGTTCTACTAATTCACCCCCAATGCTTTAAATTTTTGAAAAATAAAGCTCAGTATGGAACGTAGTGTATGATATAAAAGCATGACCCGTGGTATTTATTTGTTCCAAAGAGATTGAAATTTCAAGGAACTGCATGTATTTTGCGAACTGTGTATTGCAATTCTTCTCAGCTCCTGAAATGGATTTAATTTTGCGTCAATGGAATTCCACGCCTATTGTTCTCAAAATGAAGAGCCTTAACCAGTTCATAACATACTAGATGTACCCCATCTTTAAGTTAGCAGAGCAATGTTCCATTCCGAGTCTTTTTGGGACGCGTATAAAACGTATACATGACGGAGTTCTAATTTAGTTCTTGTAAGTACCATTTTGTAGCTCTGAGAGGATTTTCTTGTTTTATTTTAGAATAGCTGTGATATTGTGAAATTGTATTGCCCCAAATTGATGTACGAGAATCCTCTGATGTTAAGTTTCAATATTTGTAGTCATGATGCTGACTGTATAACATGTAGATTATCAGTCACATAGGAATCAACAGTGATGACAAATAACAATAACCAAGGTGAATAAATGTGACAGTTTGCAATGTGTTTACGAAGTTTTGTACATTACGTCAAAGGAAAGTGTCTTTGTTCATTACAATTAGAACTCTGACACTTATTCCCGAAGACAAATTTATCAGCACTAGTAAATATTTGTCAAATATCCGAAACAAAATCTTTACTTGTTCTTCGTCTCGGAAATTGTCGTAATTTTTGTATATTGTATAGCCTTTGTGTGTTTTCATCAATTTGTCACATTTTTTGTTCTTGTGCACCAAGATCGGGCAATCCAATTTTTTAGCACACAAAATTTTCATAATGAGAGAGCAATGATGTATGTGTTTTATTATTTGTGTGTCAGTGCATGTATTTAAGATATCAGTACACGAAATTCGAATCAGAAGCTTAACAATAGTGCATCAAAAGCACAGCGTGAAATTCTTTCGTTCTCTCCTTTGTTCTCTTCTTTTCAAAATACTACGATTTCTGTGTACTGAGGTAGATACATGTGAAGACCAGAATACTCAAGAAAGTTATCCACACAAATCCGTCAACCCTCATACATGTGATCAAAAGGCACATTGGCTTACCGTAAATTGACGATTTGACGCGCATGCGCGTGACACCTATTTTTTGCACCATGCTACATTTCAGATCATGAAAATTCTATTTTGAAAACTTATTAACGATTAATGATCCAACCCCCATATCACGTAAAAGGGCCACAAAACTGGAAATCCATTCTAAGACATCTTAACATTCTTATTTGGTCACTTAAAACTATGTAACAGATATGTAATAAATGTAATAAAGATTACAATCCACAACATGCAGTTACCAAGTTACGATGGTGAAAAGTTCTGTCAATGACTTTTAAAAAGTTACCAAGGATGAAAAAAGTGGGTGCGCGTCAATTTGGGAGTGCACGTCAAATCGGCAATTTACGGTATTTGTTGGCGTAACCTTGCTCTTATCTATTGTATGGAGGGAAGGAATGTGTTGTAAATTAATACAGCTAGCATAATACTTCACACAATAAGCTATCGTTTTATCACACAAAGGTCGGGTAGAACCTCGGGAATAGATCACTTTACACATTGGCGGATCCAAGGGGGCGCTCCGCCGGCGCCCGCCCCCTCCAACGGCTCAAATTTCTTTCATTTTCATAGGGCTTTGGAGGAATTTTTGAAAAACCATCTGAAGGCGCCGGGGCGCCCCCTCCAACAAAAAATCCTGTAGCCGCCCCTGTTGCACGTAAGTTTTCAGTGTTATCCCGTTGTTGTACTTCCATATAAGAGCTGAACAAAATATCAATGAAACTGAAGGTGAAAGTTATTTTATTGCGTTAAGAGAACGATTAGATGTTAACATTTTATAATTTCAATTGGACAAAGTCATCATGTAAGATCATAAAAATAGGTACCGAGGCATGTAATTGTCAGAGGATGAAATGTTCGTTCATGTCCCTTTATTTAGTAACAATAGAAATCCATGCTGTGCTATTTAAGTGAAAGATACAAGTGAAATTCTATTGCCACAAAATGAAATACATTCGGAAGCTGTTGACACGATTCATTTGAACAGGTATCCAAAAATACATAAATTCAAGAGAAGCCACTGGTCGAAAAACATTTCCGTCCAGTAGTACTGGCCATGTTTTGAATCATCTGGTATCAAAATGCAATTCTACATATTTCTCCTTCTTTGCATCAACCTTATTACAAATTTTATACAATCAATTCTTTTTAATTTGGGAGCGTTTGGAAACAAAAGAATTTTACACTGTGCTTTTGAGGGAATCGTAACAATAATTTTAATCCTTCAAAATGATTTTCCCACTCCATAACCTTATCCATACAGCATTCACATGTATTTTCACTTACTCAAGATTAAGCACGCACATAAGTACACTGTGTGTTAGTAAACTAGTGTCTTAACTAACATTTTAAAATGTCGCCAGAATTACTACGCTACTCCAAGTGCGCATACTCCGTAATTCTTTAACATCATAAAATTCGAATTAACATAATTGTCATTTAACCGCTCTTTTGCAGGGGCGAAAACCTTTTCAACTTTAAGTTTTATCTTTATCAATTTTTGCTGGAAAAGTAGGTATGTCTTTTTTGTCCCTTCTGTGCTTAGCAAAACACGATTTTAGGATGGATATGGAGTTCTGTAGAGTCCTATCCGCTTTTGTCTCGTCACCGATGTCTGTGTTAATCTCCACCAGGTCGATTGCTGACAGTTTACCTGGAAATAACATGTTTCACGTAGAATAAACGACGTGCACAAAAGAATACAAGATACACAGTTTGGATTTATCAGATCAAGAAATCATCGGAGAGTCCTTATCAAAAGTTTAGCATTATCGCAAGGTGAAATTCAATTGTTGAGGGCCTTAAACTTTTGATAATATTTTCATGATAACCTTGCCCATTACTAATATTCCTGAATTGTACGTTAGATTTTTAAAAATTTACCCGTTAGTCCGAGTTCTTCGCAAATGAATTTCCCCTCATCAAGGTTGAGGCCTCCTTCAACTGAAAGAAAACACAATGTGATGCTTTACCATCTGTACTTCAAGAAGGTTGAAAGCTACCAAAATCTTTTTTGACAACCAAATGCAGTGAGAAAATGATTTGTAATGTAAAACCATTGTTTTCCTGAGATTTCCATCTCATCAGATGAAATTAACTTATTTAGAACAATTCCTGTTTTCCATTTAAAGTTTACGTTTACGCTTGTACTTCACTTGTATGGGCACGCAAGCATGCACGCACGCACATATCTTATATTTACCTGGTGTCCCTGTGCATGGCATGGCTGACGGATCCAGCCCATCCACGTCAAAACTCAGGTGAATCGGCCTCTGCAACCTGTGAAAGAAAGTCTAGAAAGGAGCAGGAAGATGGTGGATTAACAAAACGAGACAAGCGAATGTTTGAATCTACTATCCTCAACTACGGAAGCAGTTAAGGCGGATCCAAGAATTCTCGCAAAGAGATGGAATGTCTCATATCCTTTGTTCCTTTGATCATCAGAGTACACTACCCTTTGAATAAATTTGTGATTCGCCAGGTGCTGCACCCCTCAGTGTGACGGACACCTGAGAAACTAATGTCCATTAGCTGACAACTGGATTTACCATCGCGATATTACTTCACATCGTGATACCATGATGACAATATTCATAACGCTTTATTTGTGTTGCAGTGATGTCCCAGAAATAAGAAAATTCGATAACAACTGCATACAAAGGCCAAAAATTGGTTCGTAGGAGGCATAGTTAACAGCCTATCCTCGCCCACTCCCCAGAACTCCCACCACGCCTCACTCCTGAGGGGTTTTCACAAAAGTTCCTTGTTCGCGCGGGCTGTTGTTCACTGAACAATGATTTCTGTTTCCAGAAGGTTTTGGAATAGTACCAGTCCAAACCAGTAGATCTCCTATTTGGTTGCCTTGTTTGGTGCTACAAGCAGGGAACAGTTTGTTCCTTCTCAGGAGGTGGAATAAGGAGTGAACGAGATAACCTGACGGTGTACAGAGCCTCATGCCCTATGCCGTATTCGTCCGGGGTAGGTGGGGGGGAGGGGGGAGTCCTGGTCCAACTTTTCACAGAGTTGTCTGAAATGACCAGAAATGTATTTTCCCAAGTTCGGAGTGGAGGGTGCGGAGAACGGGGGTCCGGGTCCAACTTTTCTGCAATGGCTGCCAGGAAAACAAATTTTGTTTCTCTCGAATACATAGAACCTCAATGAAGCAAGGCATGAGGCTCGACAAGAAGTGAACAAGCTGTCCGTTCTTTAGTAAAAAAAACCCTGGATCCGCCGGTGCAATTACTAGAACTTACCCTGGATTGATTGCGTCCATGCAGTGCTCCAGAATGTAGTCCAACCCGTGGATGTCGATATCATCCGGCGAGTAGTGCTTTATGTTAAAATGATCCAACAAGTATCTGAAAATAAAATTCAGAGTTGTTTTGTTTTAACTGGCAGCAACCGTCGCTGTCCCTTCTCCAAACCCAGCACCCAGCCATTTTGAGGGGCTTCAAGTTCCCCTAATTTATACTTAGAATTATCCTGCAACTGGGGGTTAATGCCAAACATTTTTCTCAGAAACCAACGGTAAGGCTGTGAGGGTTCACACTTAAAAGTTATAGGGGTTTTTGAGGGGGTTGGTTTTGGGGGGGGGGGGGTTGCAGTACAAGATTCTGAATTTGATCCGATTGTGCATCTGATAATTTGCACCATGACGATTAAACTGCGATCAATGTACCCATCACAAAGTACTTACTGTCTGCTTAAATTTTAAATTTTAATATTTTTGTTTGCAGAGAACATTATATTTTTATTTACGTGTTTAGGGGTTATTAGTTTCAATTTTGGGGTTTCTTTCTTATTTCTTTCCTTTTGTTTCCTTCTTACCTTTCTGCAGGATCGACATCTCTGAGTCCAATGTACACAATATCGTTTGATGTGAAGCTGTAAAGTAATGTAAATGACGTTTATTAGAATACAGTTTGATTAGGATTGTGTATTGCTTAGAAATATTCGAATATCTAATATTGACGGATCACAGTAAAAACTGGACATTTTGTTATTGCTACAGGTTCGATCGGAACCATATCACAATACGGCAAATAAAAAATAGGTCCAGATGGACTTGAGCTCATTTGGCATTATCAAAATACTTATACAATTTAGGTCACAATACCACAAGGATACAAAGTATCTAGGATCAAATGTTCAATGTGATCAATGAAAAACTACAAATATGGCTGCCAAACTAGAAATATAAGTGACATAAATATCATTTTTATAGGCAATAAAGAGGGTATATAGATGCATATGACTGAAAAATATAAAGTCTGTATCTTTGACTGTGTCTGCAGGAATAAGGTTCAAAGAAAAATACAAATATGGCTGCCAATTTGACAATAATGGTCACAGCAACATGATTTTTGCTTTAAGATGGGACATAGGTGCATATGTGTATAAGGTATAAAGTCTCTATGATCAATAGTGTGCTCAGGGTGATTGCACAGACATCAACAATGACAATGATGATGGATGACGGACACTTCATGATTCTTTAGGCTCTTTGGCATACATGCCAAATGAGCCAAAAACACAAAGCATGTTTTTTCCTTAATGTTGATGGTTCAAAGCTCAGTACTCTTGATTTTGAACGAAGAGTTCTGTGGCTTATGATATAGTACTCGATTCATACTGATATTAAAGAGTATTCTTACACAGAAATAGTGTACACCTATATTGGTTGAAAAGGTTGGTGTAGCACCAAACATGACCTTTGGAATCACTGCACGTAAGCAAGAAAGAGTGCAGGAGAGAGATCCACCCTCTCACTAAAACCAGTGGGTAAAACAGGGTCCACAAATAGACCATGGTCCATCAAAAAACTAAAAACGCCTAAAATGTGAATCTTCTTGTTGTGGGTCTGTGCTTGTGATCTTACCATGGCTTACACCAGTCGAATCCTTTTAGTCTGATGGTGTACTGTTGCATTTCGTACATGAGGAAGGCGAGAGCCATGCCGTGTATGTTGCCCGAGGGGGAGGCGAGGGGAGGGTTCAGGTCCGCCTGGGCATCCACCCAGAATATCATGGAATCAGGCTTGGCTTGCAGGTGTCCATGAATTGTGCCTGTGAAAAGTAATTTAACGTTAGTTCCTGAGATTCCTATCAACTCCGAAATGTCCAAAACAAAAGAGATAACAAAGTAATTTCATGCTGTCCTATTGACATGCTAGTGTTCACAAAATGATGAGAATTTCATCCTCTGCCACGAATTTTACACTGCATCATATGCAATTTACAACTTTTAACTTGCCAGCCTGGGCTGGTTTCAATTTTACACTTTTGCATGGTGAGGCTGCGATGCTGAGATGCTGTCAACATCTCCACCCTGTTCGTGAATCGAACCGGAAAAGCCTGCGCTGCAACGCTTCATGCTAACCACAACACTACTCGTGTTACCAATGTTATTTAGTAAGATGAGAACCATGAATTAATCATCAACGTATTTTTTGACAAAATACAAAAAGAAAATGTAACTTTGAATGGATCCTAATAAAATTTTAATTATGAAGTCGACAATTTACATAATCATTTGTCTTTATTTCTTCTTTAACATTCAAAAAGGTACCGCTTTAACTTTAACTTAATTTAAGCATTGATTTATTCACGGGCATGATATTGATGCAATGGGCCGTTTTTTTTAAGATTAACTGAACATTTACATGTAACGTACCGCAGAAACTATCAGAGACAATAGCAATTCAATCAAACACAAGCGGTTTGCTGTTTTATTGCTCATTATCCCTTTATTGTTTTAGTAACGATTTTATTCACGCCAGTCTGTCTACGAGTATTGCACATATTGTTCTCGATGTTAGCTTGTGAAATTTCTGTAATTTGAAACCCTTTGAGAACAGTGGAACCCTACGGCGTAACGCTAAGCTCTTGATTCGCATAAAAGCACGGCGTTAAATTCTACAGGCCATCCCGCTTAGCTCGAACCCTCAAGGAAAGCTCCAAAAAGTTCGAGTTAAGTGGAAGTTCAAGTTAAACGTTAATTTTACAACAGATAACCTATTGAAAGGATATTTTAAAAGTTTCGTGCTAAGCAGAAATGCGAGTTGTCAGTGTTCGAGCTAGGCAGGATAACCTGTACTTCCAAAACTGGCGATTTATCATCGAGAACAACAATGCAAAAAATGTATTTTTGAATTGGAAATAATACTCGGTTTATTTGAAAGAACCTACCAATACCGACGCTGTGATCTCCACCAATGCTGATCGCAACCTCCCCATTCTCTACAATCTGTTGAATTTTTTGCGAAACCTTCAATTGAACAAAATCACTTGAAATGGTTATTGTGACACACTAAAATGCTCGTCTAGTTCTTATTAAATTGGAACTATTTAGACATAACTATTTAGCTAGGGTATCGATAGTGTTATACAATAATGACATAAACAAATGCTGAAAATATGAATGACAAGCCAGAAGTTCCATGGACTCCATGTTGTCATCAGTAAATTTTTGAAAAAATCATAAAACGCTTTTGAGGAAAAATATGCCATATCAGGCTCCAGCGTTTTACAGTCGCACTCAGTTTTAGTTAAAGAATGCGGCCATGAAACTTTAGAGTCTTGATATTGAATACATTTCCTTAGAAGCATTTTATGAAAAAAAAAATTGGTCATTACTTTTTTTTCACTATCCATTCCCCGTCAGCGTGTCGCACAATTAATCGGGCTGGATTTTATGTGTATTTTTTATATGCATACAATATATTGCGATTTGGTACCTTTCTGGCCATCATTCCGTTGGTTTTGGGATGTTTGATGTGGAACATGGGTGGATCCTGCGAATCTGGTAAAAAATCAAACTGCAGATCTCCGTAGTCACAAACTTCTAGATCTGCAAAATAAATAAATCTTAGCGGTGGGTTAAACTTTTGATAGTAATTTCATGGTCTGAAGTGTGAGGGCAGGCGAAAAACAGATTTCGATCAAATCACGTCACGAGTTTTCTGAAGTCGTAAGGGACAAATAGTTAAACGAGTTACCGAAAGAAGAGATTGGCATAATGGTGAATTAGGTTTAGGAAAACAACCTTTTTGTTTATTTGTTTGTTTTCTTGGTGTTTTTTTTTGTTTTGTTTTGTTTTTGTTTTATTTTTGGTTTTTTTTTGTTTTGGTTTTTTTGCTTTGTTTTTTGGGGTTTTTTTTGGAAAACTAGATTTTCTTTATGCTTGCATGATATTGTGCAAGTATCTCCAATCTTAGTACACACTCAGTGAGAGCAGAGGGGTTGGGGTAGACAGTCTTACTTATCGCGTGTCAAAATTGGTTTCAGAAATTGAGACAATTTCAATTGCCTGAGATTCGGCGTATCCCAACTAAAAGATAATTTGAAAATTTTATCTGGTGTTTACAAAACAATATTTCAATAAGTCCACTTCTAGAGACTCTGTATCAATAAACAATGGTTTTAAGCATTGTTATCACAAATGTCGTTCCTCAAAATGGGCTCACTGAAATATTCTTATGTGAACACCGGATAAAATATTCGAATAATCTCTTAGTTGGGACATGCCTATTTTCTATACAGTCGTCATAAAGTCAGAATGCAACCAAGAATAACAAATGGGAATCACTCTGAAATAAAATCTGATTTAACATTTAAAATTTCATTTCACAGGCCAGATCAGATTTAGGTAACATCTGCATTACAGATAATATCTCAGCCAGATCAGCAAAAATTACTATCAAATTTTAACGTCCAGCAACAATTGAATTTCAATTGAATATCACGCTGGGTTGTTGGAACTCTGCTGAAATAAAATTGGTAGTAATTTAATGATCTATCACGCTTGAAATCTGATTTCAGCAGAGATATTTATGGTTGCACGGAACAATCACGCTTTTAGAACGGGTTTACGAATATGGAGATTTTTAGCCATTTGACATTTCGTCTGTTTTGCTGAAATCGGATC
This sequence comes from Haplosyllis anthogorgicola, assembly GCA_038406195.1. Taxonomy (NCBI): domain Eukaryota; kingdom Metazoa; phylum Annelida; class Polychaeta; order Phyllodocida; family Syllidae; genus Haplosyllis; species Haplosyllis anthogorgicola. The sequence continues at coordinate 29,383 of JBCAUI010264411.1, forward strand.
TTCTCTGCTTACCCATATCTTTAAGCGCCTGCACAACCCCCGCTTCCCTCAGTTGATACGGTGAATCTCTTACTCCTCTCCATGGCTACAATGTCAACAAATGGCTTAATTAGTACACATTTGACAGTTTGTGACATCAGACCCACTTCCTCCTACCCAACCTCCCCCCCCCCCCCACCAACACCAATTGCATTTCAGGCAGTTTCAGAAACTATGTGGAAGATGTGGATCACCACCCCGACTCCACCCCTGCTGGAAAATGCTGGCCATTTCTCGTTTGTAAGATAAATGGCCACAGTCTCAAAAAATAGGTCCGTGGGACCTGTGCTGATTTAAAGGCACGCATGCACGCATGCACGCACACACACCTACACACACACACACAGGTAATCCATATTTATATTACATAGGTAGATCTAAACTTGAATTGATGTATACTGGATAGTATCTCATACACAAACACAGCCATAAATCAATTCAATGTACAGTGCCTTTTGTTTAATATTGTCTCATATTGAAAATTTGCCTGCACACTGTATCACTTCCAGTTTATGCCCCACATACAGGATGTCAACTGGATATCTTGTCAACAATGCAATAAATCACTTCAAGGGCATTGAGAATTCTGAGTAAAGTAAAACTTCTCATTAACTTTCAACTGTGCTATGGTACCATGATCTTTGACCTATATCCATGACCTACTTACTGTGACCTAATT
>JBCAUI010264412.1:0-15988 GCA_038406195.1 Haplosyllis anthogorgicola
AGACTATTTGTAGTGAAATTTGCCTTTATGACCGTTGTATTTTGAGATCACCTGTCATTAATGGCTAGATTCAACAGAAACAAAATCACACTTTTTCATTTAAATAGACCTGAATTTTTAAACCAGCACAGCCATCACCCCAGAGAGTAGTCGTAAATAACAGGTTTCCCTGGATGTGCGCAAACGTTTTGTTATAAATAATTTCTATGTCTTGTAATATTGATACGTAGCGTGAAATTCTATTGTTTCAAAATTGATACAAATTTCTTTCCGGGCTACATCAGTGAAGTAAATTTAATATTGCGTTGTCTATATTCTGCCAAATGCAAAAGATGTCTACTCATGAAAACAACATGTACAAGAAATAAAGTATAGATATAATTAAACAATGATTTGGGTTTAAGTTACAAGTCCAAGACATTGTGACAATCATTTTTATTTTGAGAGAGTGTGCCTGAGAATGACCTTCAGTGACTTTTATAAATGCAATCTGATCAAAACATATTGTTGTATAGCGTACTGTAGGGAAGTCCACTAGACTTTATGCTGAAAACTTTAAATGTACTGGCGGATCCAGGATTTTTATCGCCACGAAATATTGTGAGGTTTTTCGTGGGCGAGTATTAAACGATTGATGAGTCTCTGATACAGTAACAACGAGAATTTATTGCCCTACGGGACATAGCAGTCTATCACGTTGCTTTATTTTTAATTCTTACTGGTCATGTCAGCGGTGCACCTAACCTGTCAGTGTACTCTTCTACAAAAATTGAATTTCCAGATGTTTTGCCTTGCATTTGATGTGTAATAGACTAAAAGTGAAAGGCATATGGGCATCCTCTTCCAAACGCATGTTTAAGCTGCTTCATAAATGGGTTTATTATATATGGCACTGAAGTTCCCACTTTTCTAGCACTGTCATTTGTCCAAATACATTTTTTTCTTGTTGACAAAACTGTTTATTTGAGATTTTTAATGATTTTAAGTGTTCCAATTGGATAAAAACACATTTTCACAAATAAACTGATTTATTTGGAAACCCAGATAAACTCACATCCAAATCTAGATGCAACAGACTCTCTGATTGGCTGGTGCAAAATTCACCAGCCAATCAGAAAGTGTGTAGAAATCTTTCACTTTATTTTCTTGTTTTAAAATGATTTTTCATAATAAACATATTATTATGAGTTTTAATCAGGAATAAACAGTTTTACCCCCTTCAGGATAAACTTTGTGTTTATTTCCTTCAGGGCCTGTGGCCCTGAAGGAAATAAACACAAAGTTTGTCCTTCAGGGGCTAAAACAGTTTATTCCTTCATAAAACTCATGATAATATGAGTTTGTAAAGTATTTTTTGGGGACAAACAGTTTGTCAGGGGCTTTCCCAGGAATTCGCATCCTGACATCATAATGGAGACAGCTGATTGGCCCACTGCCAATGAATATGCATGTCTCCATTATGACATCACAAAGGGAAGTTTATGGAAATACCCTTTCATTTATTTATTGTTTTTCTAAACTTTGAATTAATTTTCTGTTTAATTTCATTAACACCCAAATATAATAAACCTAATATCATGAGTTTTCTCAGTGACTCATGATATTTGGTGTTTGTCAGACGGCATTACTTCTCGTCTTCTAATATGGCTTTCGATATCCTACTTTTAAGGAAACAATAAGGTACGTGGATATCCTTGTTTTACGGTATCCTGAGTAAAGAAAACATTCACAAAAAGTGTCGTGTCAGCACAAAAGTAAACGTAACACATCAGACAAGTTGTTTTTTTAAAGTGAAACTTTGAATAGAAAATGATTTTCTGCCCCTTTTTGCACACAGATGAAAATGGTTTGGTTTTGTTAGAGCAGACCCAGGTCAAACTTTTTTCCATCTATCACCACAGACATATAAATGGCTCATTGCACTCATCGTTTCTTATAACTAATGCACAAGACACTGGATCACCATGAAGTCTCTTGTCGTTTTTGTGCTGTTTTGCATTGCAGCCGCAGATGTGAGTGTCTCCATTATTTACTTTTTACTTTTCGTGTTTTATCCACACAACCAAATGTCTCATTTAAATACTATTTATATACATGAAGGACTAGAATGTTCCTATTGTTGACACACAAGTCAACCATGCTTTACTGCAGATCATGAAATTACAGTAGGGAACTAAGTGCAGCTTGTATTTATTGCCCGTCATGTGCTGCACCTATTTTGGAGCAAAGAAAAATTCCTATGCTTTACCATTACAGTTCAGCACACCATCATATAATTTTGTTTATAAAATCGCGCTTTGTGAGATCAAGAAATTGTAAGAAAAAGTTTCGGTCCGGGTAATGCTGGCCTATGTGAAGTGTTGCCTTAAGTTGATTGCAATAGTACAGGCAGGCCAATAGATGTCTCTGAACTCACTACAATTTCGCTTCGAAACTTTTTAATAGGCCTCTATGATGATTTCTTGATCTGTAAGATACACTCTATACTTTACTGCACTATGATTTTTAATTAAATTTCATACTAGGCAATTAAACAATAGAGGTTTCTAGAATTAATATTCTACTTTATCTAATTACACAGGATTAACATCCACTAACTTCAAAAGCGATACCTTCATTCAGTACATGCAAACTGTGGAATATTGATAGTTTATCGTGCCTGATTAGACAGATTGTAATCTATTATGTTGTCTTTTTTGTCATACTTTTCCTGCGTGCTATTTTCTTGCAGTACAACTGACATCATTTTGCTACTCTTAACTCATTACAGGCACAGTATGGAGCATCGTATTCACCAGGATTTGGATTTGGTGGCGGTTATGGTTATGGTTACGGATATAACCGAGGATGCCCAGTTAACCTGCTGTACCAGCTGTCTAACATCGTCCAACAACTGTACGGATACGGTCAACCCCCTATGACCACCACTTTGGGTGGATCTGCATTTCCCACTTACAGCTACGGTGGCAGGGCAGCGTACTCAGCCGGTGGTTTCGGATACCAAGCAGTGGCAGGAGCAGGCAACCCCTACAACCCTGTGTGTCCCTGGCCTCTTATTAACGGAATGATCCAACAAATAGCTCAGTACGTCAACCAGATGGAGAATGCTCAGGGTGTTGCAGGCGCCGGTAATATCGCTAACACAGGGTATGGATACTCACCTTTTGGATCCCCAAATAGAGTTCCCGGGATGGGAGTGGATCCCGCCCCACAAGCTATTGGGGCGACACCTTTCGGATCAAGAGTAGTGAAGAAATAAAGTCAACGTAATATTTTGTGACCATATTTCTGACGTTTTGGTTAAATATCCGCGTCTTAACAATGCACTACAAGACTAACTTGCTCTTTGACTTTTATATTTGAATTTATTCAAATAAATTAACATCGTTAATCAAAATATATTTGTCACTGATTAAACACAAAGAATGCATTTTTTTTTCAAATATTTATTTGTTTTCTATTTGTTACATGTCATCTAATGCAATTCGCATAAATTGAATAGAAACAACTGAACAGTATCGGAACTCCTATCAAACTTTAGAACATAGTGTGAGTACCTATTAAGTCAAAACCGGTCTAAACGTGACGCGTTACTGTTTCTCTCCGGTGAGATGTACGAGCTCGTACGGAGGGTGAACAGCTAGGAAATTCCTATCAATTTGGAGACATACAGAACAAAAGAGAGACCAAAGAATTCCACGCTTTGCTTTTCAATTTCTTTTGTTCCAAAACTGATAGTAATTTCACCCTCTGATTGCTATCATTTTGGAACAATAACGCATCCAAAGCACAGCGTGAAATTCTTTCGTTCTCTTCTTTGTTCTCTCTGTTTCCAGAATGATAGAAATTTCAAGAGCTGATGAGAATATTCCATTGCCATTGCAAGTAGCTATGACAAGAACGCGTGAGTCTGTAATGCATGATTTTCTGCAATGAAGGCGGTGGCTATGTACAATTACACTCAATACTTCCCATATCATTACCAGTGCTCTCATCACCAGTGCTCAAAAATAGTAATTTGTGAACGTACGTAACAAAAGAATTTCACGCTGTGCTTTTGAAGTTCGAGTGTTCTAAAACTGATGGGAATTTCACCCTCTGCTGAGTTGAATTGAAAATACAGATTATCCCAAACACCAAGCGGGGGCGGATCAAGGATTTCCTGTTGGGGGGGGGGGCCCCCGGCCTGTTGGGGGGGGGGGGCCGCCACCCCTATTTTCACCCAAAATTTAGCGGAAAGCACATGAAAACGAAGAAAATTTGGGCCGTTGAGGGGGGGACGCGTGTCGGCGGTGCCCCCCTAGATTCGCCAATGCGGCAAGGAATAAAACATTGATTTGTCGCAATGCAGCTACGGTAAATAAATAACATTTATCTGTCATTTCACATACAACTAAAAGCACGCCCACTGATGCCTGTACACTCTAGCTGAAAACAAGACAAATAAAAAACATGTTTATGCTTTTTGCACAGTATAGGTGAAAAGTCCAAAGAAAGATGGTATATGTGGTATGCCATATGAGAAACGGTTGAAAGCTTCCATACCTTTAAAAGTCTATTAGTGTTTTTTTGCAAGGTGTACTCAATAGCCTTGTCTTAATTAAAAATGATGGTTCTGTACGATTTATAAGTCTATCACGCATGTGACATGATGCCGATGAGCCTGTAACATTTTCTTCTGAACTGGCTGAACAATCCTTCTTTCCCGCCCACCCCCAATTTTCCCCTGGCCAGGATAGGCCACTGGTGCCATTCACTTAAACTTGATAAGTCCAGTAGTTCTACCCTGGAGCCCCCTTAGGACTGACAACTGGTAGCATTCGGTCAAACTTTTCGCCTTGGCAAATCTTATCCATTGCAATTCAAAAATTGTCATTTTTGGCTATTACAAGTGAAGTGTATGATAATAAGTTGGACATCCGATAGTAAGCTTATGGACAAAAGTTCATCTGCATCATCTGCATGACAGATGCAAACAACACAGGAGGGCATTCCTACAAGGGGCATATGCTCCCATTGGTGCATTAGCGAACCCTTTTCTCGCGGTCCAAGGACGTATAAGTGAGACAGAACGAAAGGTGAGGCAGTATTTGGGTCAATGTGTTTTTAAAAAGGATTAACCACAGGCGGGCGGAATGGCTCAGTTGGTTAGCGTGTTTGACTTAGTCATGCCTCACTGAACAGCTCGGGAGTTCTAATGCATGTGAGAGGAGCTCAGCCAGTCATGCCATGTACATGTTTATACACTGTACACCTCTATTGGTGGAAGGTGTCACACCAGACGTGATCCTTGGGATCACTGTACACAAGTAAGAAAGAGTGCAGGTAAGAGATCCACCCTGGATTTAAAGCCAATGGGGACGGTCATACGAAGTTCAAAACAGGGGTAATCAGTGGCCCCACAAATGGACCATGGTCCAACAAAAATTAAAAAAAAAACAAATCACCACATTGGGATCATGAAAGTAAATAATCTCTTGTGTGCGTATGCTTATAGGGAAAACTGTTGTTTTCTGGTGATTGGTAAAATTGTATGGACCTAATAGGTTTTTTATCATATTTTTTCTCTATCCCAAAGCACAAGGTGCACGGCAGGAGTAAAGAGCCTCACGTTGTACTAAATAGGAGCTCATGCTCCCCAGAAAAGAACAGCGTGGAATTTCTTTTCTCTAACTGTTACTCAAAACTATTAAGATTTTCAAGAATTGTTTCAACAATTGTTTCAAAAACCATTATGTAAAGTAATGTTGAAAGCATACATTTGAACTTAAATTGTCTATTCCTTGTACATTCAATTTTACAAATAAATCAAGTAGTTATAATCATAATTGTCAGAAATAAATAAAGTAGTTATGATCATAATGAAATACAATCTAAAATATCCAATAAAGGTTGAGAAAAACCTGTTGAACTGGTGGTTCGCATATTTATGTCCTAAGTGAGATTTTTCCCTATTTATTTTTTAAAGTTGTGTAGGACAGATTTGTCGGACAAATGTATGCTGTTGTTCAAAAAATAAAATAAGTCAGTACACGGAATTCGTATCAGAAGTTTAACAATAGCGCGTCAAAAGCACAGCGTGAAATTCTTTCGTTCCCTCCTTTGTTCTCTTCGTTTCCAAAATGATACGATTTCTGTGTACTGAAGCCAAAAAGTAACCAAAAGGATCTAAAAATAGTATTTTTCCAGTTACTTATATAAGTCATTTCACCAATAACAGTAAAAATTTACCTTTCAGATCTGCTGAGATGGGAAACGAAAATAAATAAAAAATATCTATTGAGTCCAAGGTTAGTTTGTACTGATATGTTATTGAACATATTACTGTATAAAGAGCATAATCGTCAAAGCTTTGCAAGAAATTTTCTCAATTTTCAACGCATTTACCGTGTTTTTCCACCGCACAAAAACAACACGTGAGCGATTTAAAGCTATTGTACACCGCAGAAATTCTATTATGAGTAAACAAGCCACTCCATGTGCTTGCTTCGAAAGCTTATTAGCACATAAGATGTCACAGTCCAGAGTTATGTCTCCATTTACCAGGGCCTGGAGCAAAGTCAAATCTACTATATGGTGGAGAATCCAAAATCTAATCTTGAAAGCAAATTATTAAAAAGGCTGTAAGGTATAAAAAGAAGCAAAAATAAAGGCGTACGTTTTGGGATACAAAAGTCATACATTTTTGTCAGTTTTATCAATTCTTGCTAGTACCTGAAATAACTATTACTTTGAAAAAGTCTGGGAACAAAAGAATTTTTTTGTTTTAAAATTCACATGGAGTTGTTGTGCTTTTGATGCGTACACAGCGATAATGCTGTTGTTCCAATTTGTAGAATAATGAAGAACACCAGGATTGAATATATTGCAATGAATTGGCCATAACGTAAAAGGACATTCTTTAAAGAAGGTATTTCCTACGGGAGGGGAATCAGTCTGGTCAGCATAGAAAGATAACTCCAACCCGAGGTGTGTACAGATTTATTATGATGCTTGTAAGACACGGTTTGATGTGCGCTGCCTGAACTACATAGGCTGTTACTTAAAAAAGAAGAGGTTACTGTGTGAAAAGGGTCAATGCTGTGACTAGGATGTGTAATTAGCTGGTACAGTGCGACGGTAAAGGTGAAGGTCGTAACAAGAGAAACGATGAAGGTCAAGGACATTGCCCATTTACATACAAAGTTACACTACTAGTCAGGCATCTCTATCTAAAACAGTCACTGAGTAATGAAAGAATATACCTGTCTAATTAAGACCGGGTTCATTACACAGAATTCAATTGTGTGCAAAAAGGTATGTGGCGTGTTGAACTTCTTTCCGCATTTCCGTGTACAAGTTTTCTTTTCTGTTCTACGAACTGACTATTTTCACTGAGGACAAGGTTATACGCTTTTTTCTCACTTTTGTCAATTGTTATACAATACTGAACTATGGGTGTCACCTAATGCTTACTTTAGTTATTAACCTGTGCAACCCTGCACTAGCTTATTGCTACGTTACACAGATTTTTCTTCTTTGGTTTGATGCAATCATGAAGACAACTATCCTTTCGTTGTGCTTGCAGTTGGTAATTCATTTCTTTGTTAGCATTTCTTCTTTGGCTTGAAAGCCCTGCATGCTATCTACTGGACCAACACACCTCGTGGAAGCAGGTGTGAAAATTTAATTGATTTCATTGATATGCAACTGATGTATAATTTCGATTGCCTAACTGGACCTAAATCTTTCTGTCAGCAAAAAAAAAACAAAACAAAAAAAACAAAAATAGGGAATGGTCTCGTGGTATAGTTCTGACCTGGGAAGGGAGATGTCCTAAGTTCAAGTCCAGATGTGTACATTTTTGAAAAAAAAAATTAGTACAGAAATTATACTACAATTGGACCCACTGTCTAGACCCCTTATAATATACTACGATAGACCAGAGATGATCTATGAATTTAAGTATTTGCTATTTCCTTTTTTTCACAGTGTAATCGTTCTTCACCTTAATTTGCAGTAACGCACAGAAGAGATCATTACCGTTATATTATTTTTTGTGACTTTTAACGCCTATTTTGGTAAGATGCTTTGAACAACACCAATAAGCAAAAAGATCGAAAGAATGCAGCTATCACCGCAATTCCACAGGTACCACATAAAGTGTAAATTAAGAAAATCTGGACCCATGAATGAGTTTTGTTCAATGCAGTAAAGTAGTTTAAAATAAGGCGGCGTAAGGAACTCGTATCAGAAGTTTAACACGACACCTTATGGGAGCTCCCTTATGAACCTTCATGTGCACTATTGATACGAATTCCGTGTAATGCACGTGCACATATTGATCCTGGCTTCTATTTACGGTTCTCCTCGTAGGAAATGCTGACATCTGCTGTGAGTGATTAGCCGACTTCAATGCACTCACACCTAAATCACAACATAAACAGTGGGAACCAGTTCATGACCTCCGAGCACAATTGACAATAGAGCTTACACGTGGGGTCACAATACATAAACAGGCATGTTTTAGGCTCACACAATAATCAATAGTTTGCCCCAGTTACTGCTGTCATGCATGATACATTGTACACAATTGTCAGTGGTCTGCCCCAGTTCATGCTTCATAGGTTCTGTTCCAGTGGGCACCGATGTCAACACAAATCCTATCGTATCCATTTAATCTGTCAATCATCACAAATAATTCTAAATAGAAGCCGTATCAATATGCAACATAAAAATCAGAAGATCAACTGCTTGTTCATGGTTCTTAAAGTTTGAAACAATATTTTGTTTTAGTTTCTACTGTTGCAAAAAAACTTTCAATTTCAAGAGCGACCCCTGAGGAAGGCATATTTATGTATGTAATAAAGGCCACTCCTTAAAGAATACATAACTGTCTACTTAATACTGTTAAGTTTTCTTTTCTATTCTACGAAGTGACTGCTTTTAGTCATGCCGAGGTTTTAGGTATGTTCTCACTTTTGTCAATTGTTAAGTGGTTTGGGTGTCACCTCATGTTTAATTTACATTTACACCTGTGCCATCACGCACTAGTTTTCTTGCTAGGAAAGTACGGATTTTTCTTCTTTGGCTTAATGCAATCATGAAGATAACTATCCTCTATCTTGTACTTACAGCTGGAGTGACCTGTGTAAGTATATATAGTTAGTAGTTAAAATATTATGAAACTGCAATTGATATAGATTTTCCTTGTTAAATTATCTGTCAGATCTGTGGACTTCATAATTGATATAAAGCAGGGTTGTGATATTTGTTATTGCAATTAAATAATATATCATAATTATTGTTTGTAATAAACAGTATTTGTTGTACTTTATGCAATATTTACTAAACTTATTGAAATAACCAGATCTACTGAATCTGTTAGATCTGACCGATCTGGCAAAGAACGAGTTAGTAGAAACCTCAATTATTTTGTGTGCGTCTTTGTTTGTGCTTGCGGAGACACCAACAATTGGTGGTCCAAGAAGATGTACAGGGATGTGAAAGGTATAAGGTTGAAAGGGCATGGGTGTTGCTGGAATACTGGAGTGTGGGGGGAGCTTTTGCTTACTTTGGATTGCTTCCTTGCCTTTTATAGTATTGTTCCTCAATTACAACTTACATTTCATCGCTAATTCACAATCATGTTGTCACTATTATTTCAGGGTCAATACTATGGAGGAGGCATTTATCAGGGTCAGTATGGAGTAGGTGGAGGGTATCCAGTATATAACAACCAATATGGCACAGGTGGAGGGTATCCAGTGTACAACAATCAATTTCAAGGAGTCTTTGGAACTTATCCGTATGGACAGTACCAAGGATTGTATGGACAATATGGTCCTCAGTTTAACCAGTATGGTGTTTACCCTAGTGTTGGATACCCTTCTGCTGGAATATATGGTCCTCAGTTTAGATCTGGAGCCTATTATCCTGGATCCCTTCAAGGCAGTCCGATGTCTTATGGCTATGGCTATGGAACCGGGTTGAATGCACGACCATGGAGAGGAGTTAAGAAATAATAAAACGATTGGTTTTTTAATTGTTATTCACACACAAAAACACGCTTTTATAAAATTTTTGGACATAAAACATAAGGATGCGTCCTTTATTTAGAATACTTTGACTTCAGGGGATTAGTTCCCAGACTTTCCAACTGATGTCAGGCTAATTTGTTATGCTGTGAAATGCATCAATGCATGCAGACAATAACACCAAAACTATGAAATCATAGACCAGGGCTCTGACCTGACTGAAAGAGTCAGTCTATGAGTACACAGTATGAACACAGTTGGATCCTTATTGTTGTATTGATTGACTTCCTATTGTCTTATGTTATGATTTCCATGGTCATAAACTGATTCTTTTAGTAAGGTCAGAGCATTGATCCATGACTTCATGGTTTTGCTGTTATTTTCTGCATGCATCATTGCACAGTACAACAAACTGTGAGACCTGAGTGCAGTGAAGTAAAATCATCCAGAAGGTGTCACTATCTCCTAGGGGTTACGTCTATTTAAGGACACGTATCAAAATGACAGCATTCATTACATTGAATAATACGGAATAATACGCAGTATTAGGAATTGAAATTGAACAACTTAGTGGTCATAAATCAATTGACAAATAACGGCTCCTACAATTGATTTCATTTTGTAGCAGTAGAATTCCATGCTATGTCATTACAATCGTTCTACACCTATTTGTATCTGTGTACACCATCTTCACGTGAATAGACGCGAACAACGACCTCCAAAATACCACCCGAAAAAGAAAGCTTGTAATGTTCATTCGAACAAAACTATAATGAAGAGGCATGAACAGATTATTAGTTTTGGAGCAATAGAAATTCAACAGCACAGCAAATTATTTTGTGCTTTCCTATGCTTTGTACGTCAACCAAAATATCTTAAATACTTATTGATTGACTGATTATGTATTTATGCAAGTATATATGTCTCTGATTTGTACCTTAGCTATTAGTCTTAACTGTAACTTCTTAGATTAAAAAAAAATAAAGCATTTCTTAAAAGCAAAAACTTGGTATTTTTTCAAATGCTGTCAAAGAATCAATTGTACACGTGTAATTTGAAGATGACTTCACGAGAGGCTTCTTCACGAATTATTTCAAAGATAAAATGCATCTGAGTGGAGATTTCCTTTCTAAAAAGCAAACAAGCACCATATTGGGTGTGAATAAAGCACAACCACTAGACATGTGTAAACATGCAGGAGGCGTTCTGTACATAAAATGGCAAAGTAGATTGAAATAAGGGATGACGTTTTAACAAAGTGTTTGTTGTTTAACTCAATTGACATTGGCCCTAAACAAGCAGAAAATTTTCATTTCTTGTGTCAAAGTAAATGTCATTGATTGTTAAAATATAAAAAATCCTAATTAGTCTATTACGCTTTGCGTTGATAGACTTCTATAGATGGCAAGGTGGTTCGTCCATGAAGTCAAAAGTTGAGGATGAGCTTTTGACCCCCCCCCCCCCCTCTCCAGGATGGAGGACGAGGTGTTGGAGGATGAGGTGTTGGGATGGACCCCCCTCTTCTTCTTACTACTTTTATACCTAACAGGAAAACTGTGCTTTTTCTCGGTTATTCCAAGCGTGATAGACATTTTACCCGGCCTACCCGGGTAATTCTCTCGTTGTTGGACTTAAGCGGCACTTGCATTGTACCATTCTTCTTGTGATAAAGTCTCATACTCCTACAATACTTTTTCAGCTTTTAAACCATGTATTCATGGGAAAATACGTGTACACCTCCTGCACACTGTTTTTGCCTATGTATTGAAGCAAAATACACCCACAACATATCGACGTGAATATTTAATCACGTAAACTCATCATCCAATCACTTCTGCCATCACAATATTAACGAAAACTGATCTGTCGAATGTGCATTTTGGAAATTCTGTTTTGAAAAATAAAACAAAACAAAACAAACAACTGAATTACAACACGAAAGGTTTATAGTATCATGGTTACATTACATTTATTTATTTATTTACTTATTCATTTAATTATTCACTTTTCATGTGCAATGATAAAGGAGACCAGGTTGTGTAATAGTTAGATTTTATTCAGCAGAGACTGAAAATAGGTTTTCATTGTGAAAATGGTTTATATATTTCAACACTAAAGATTATTTCAATTTATACAAAATCCCCATCTGCCGTAACTCAAATTAAATATTATCCTTTTTGATTTCGCTGTCAATTTCGTTGGGAGTTGCTTTGAGCATTCCATTTTTTATAAACCGCATTTGTTTCATTTCAATGTGGCACCACAAAGAACGTAAAATCAAAACAAAGAAATAAAATGCCGGATTTGTTTATATGAATTAAGTTTGATAAAGAACGGAAAGTGTAATTACCGCACGTTCTTAAATTAAACGTTTTCTTGTGGAGGCAATACCAAATCAAGAAAGTCTTTTCAATGATTCAGATCATTAAATTTCTATCAATTTTATTTCAATGGAGTTTCAGCATAAAATTCAATTGCTGAGGGAAGTTAAATACTGATAGAAATTATCTGTCTATAATACAAAGTTCCTGAAAGTGGATTAATTTTCGAAAAATGGAATTTCAAGCTGCGTCTTTCACTCGAAAAAAAGAGCCTATTGTTACCAATATGAAGAGCCATGAACAGACATTTCATCCTCTGATCGAATTCTTTTCTTATGGAGAGCTTCAAAACTTGCAAAATATGCACTGTCGTTTGTAATGTTTACAAGATATAAACGTTTAACACTTAACAATTAAGTTACAAGCAAACGAAACATGTCATGGACAATTGAGAAGGATGTCCTCCAAACCAATTTAACTTTCAAATGTGTGTACAAGTCTTTAACAACAACTTAACGTGCAGTGCTCATTTCAATGACTTCCTATCATTATATTTAAACAAAACCTCGAATCACGTACACCCTCCACGTCCTATTCGTGTGTGAAAGCCCCGCAACTCCAAACAATACTGGTGAAGTCACTGTTTATATAAGTACCTGGCTTCATGGACTAATGTCATGCACCTTAAAACACAAGTTCAACATTACCATACAAGGAACAATGGGGGCATTGATAACGGGTAAAACATAACACCTATAAACCTAATTTACGTTTCAGGACGTTTTCTAAATATATTTCTATGTGTCATCAATTTGCATTAAACCAAAGCCGGTTGCATACACGCCTAGGATCAAGTAAATCTCTTAGTATTTTAATAATTTAAAAACAGAAGGGAACGCATAATTCACTATGTTTACAACCCTTCAGGTGCTGCCACAATTGTGTGGCGACAAAAAGTCCTAACTAGCATTGCAGTTCAGTATGCGAAATTCGAAGTTTAACCATATCGCATCAAAAGCACCAAAATGATACGATTTCTGTGTACTGTATAGAATAGCTAATGATGACACTCACTTTCTCTACTGATTTAAGTTTCTGTACTAAAACCACACACATCAGTCAAATTGTGCGTGAAGCCTCAGTACTACGCGGATTGACCGATTTCCGTTAGTGCACTATAACATGCCACAAATTCAATTTAACCTGTCAATCCAGCTTGCGATATCTCAGGACTCATACAGGAACAAATTTGTATTGCCTATCAGGTGCTGTGGGCATTTTGTTGCGGCAGAAAAGGTTCATACTTTAACCTTGCAGTTCATCATTACATCACAAATTTTCACTTCAGACTGATACATTGGCAATTGTTAGAACAGACATCTATCACAGAACTGTATTCTAGTAAAGATAAAAGGATCATTTTGATGGCACTATTATCTTATGTTTTAAATCATAAAATTTATTTAAATTGGGAAATTACAACGTTGACCTGTTCAGGAGGGTGTTTGACGCATGGTATTCTTTGTGTACCGGAAAGTGTAGGCAAGCCCTTAACCGGTACTTAAGCTTCTATAAGGTATGTTTTCTATTACACGAAGTCAAACCACCATGAGGACACTGGTTGCTTTCGCGCTGCTGTGCGCCATACCTGTCCATGTAAGTACACCTACCCAGGTTAATTTTTTGTCCATTTATTGCAATAACACTTTGAATGTATCATACAATTCCTATGAATACGCGTTAATGCCCGACCGATGAAAGGTCATGCTTGATCAATGCCGGGGCTTTGAAAAAAATTTGGTACAGACAAATCGGTACCATATGGCGACGAAAAATGACGATTGCTTAAAAAGTTCTTATAATTGTACTTATAATGCATATACTGAGACATAGTTCCTATTTTAATTCTAATTCACTCCTGATTTCAATTCACAAATACAAGAATTAGTGTATGCCTGGCGCATATTGTAAAAGAATATTAATCTTGGTTTCAGAAAACTTTACATGCAAGATAAGGCTATGTAATTCATGTGTCTTCATGTTTTACTTGTTTCAAAGATATCATACTTTTGACTTTTACAACCGATTAAAACGTGAATCATTTCACAGAAATTTTGCAATTGTAAAGATAAAAGGGTACCTGAAAGTTACAAATGGCACACAGGACTAACATCAGCATGATGCGTAAGACCTCAAGCCCAGCAGAAATCATTGCAATTCTAATTGTATCTTAGAAAATTCGTCCATTTTGCTATTACAAGTGAAGTGTGTGTCCATGTGTTGCACTTCCCATATGGACAAAAGTCCATCAGTTAAAAAGATTGATCCGGCAGCACCTGACGGCCTTAAATCAAATGTATATTTTGTAGTGGTGTCATTCGGTATTCGAAATACCGGTAAAACTAGGTTTTCAGAAGGAATTTTTGGTAACCGGTATTCGGTACACAGAAAATAGTATCATTTTGAAAACGAAGAGAACAAAGGAGAGAACGAAAGAATTTCACACTGCGCTTTTGATGTGCTATTGTTAAACTTCTGATACGAATTCCGTGTACTGTCAATGTTTGATATCGCTTTTTAAAGTGTCATCAAGATTTATGTCAGGAATATATTTAACAAATATTCTACTGTTAAGATTATTTGGAGAAAACAATATTTTGCAGGGTCTTTTTCAACACCTCAATCTATACATTTTAAAATTAATAATTTTTCAATAACATGAACATTTGGCACTTCATTCATAAGACCAATGTTGATTTTGTAAGACGATCACTCACAAAAAAGTGTTTAATTCTTTGAAATTCCAGGAGATACTAAAACCGATAATTTACGGATATCTATTCGCTTCAGGGAACCGATTGGAGTTTGTCTTTCGGTGACACCCCTAATATTTTGTATTCTGATGATAGACATTATGCACTGGATTAATTTGCGACCAATGTCCTCTACAGGCTCAGAATCAGCAACAGTCGGCACAGCCCGGGGTGGGGCAACCACAGCCGTTCCCGACAGGTGGAACTCGGCCCTTCCAGCAAGGAGTCGGACAACCCATGCCTGGACAACCATTCCAGCCAGGATTCGGGACGTTTCAACCCGGTTTTCCCTATGGACAGTTTCCCGGCGCTGGGCAGTTCCCTCAGACTCAGCAGGTTAGTGCTTATGCATTACACAAAATCGTATGAATTGTGTACATAGGGCAAGGGAGCTCCCATAAGGTACCAAGTTAAAGCACTGATACGATTTTTGTGTACTGTTAGAAATTCTATGTGAATAGAGTTCCACACCACGATGTTATTCACCTCAGTTACCTAGAATGAAATTCAATTGTTGCGGGAAGTTAAAATATTTATTGTAATTTCATAATCTGTTGTATCTGGTACAACAAAACTAGGGGAGAAATCAAAATAGCAGATACTGGATATCGGGAAAGGAGCAAGGGGTGGTATGCTTAAAACCTGGAGAACAGATAAGCGTTCGAATCGGTTTTATATTGTCGCGAAGTGGCTTTTTATTTCAAATAGATAGTGACGGGTCATCTTCACAATTTGTATTGGAATAACATGCAGGAATTGAGTTAGTCCCGGATCGTTCTATTTTCAGTTCAAAAGCCCTTAAATCGACAAGGTAGCTTGCATCCTTGCCAGGGTGGCT
>JBCAUI010264523.1:0-15987 GCA_038406195.1 Haplosyllis anthogorgicola
CCCCCCAACCCCCAACCCCCCAACTGAGGTGAGGTGCAGATAGGCCACGCGTGATAGACTATTTACCTGGCTTTCCTGGGTAATTCCTATCGTTTAGAATTTTGATTAGTTAAGATGCTGTCTTGACCGTTTTCCCTGAGACCAGCTTCATTGTTTAGGATGTACCTCCGAGGTGCAATACTTGGCCACAAACCCCAGTCCCGCTAGTGGTGTTGGGCAAGTCGCCTATGACACAAGCTTTACCAGTACACAACCATTTACTAAAATCGTAACTCTGATTTTTGGATTTCAAGTGATGGGGCGTCGCGTGAAACGAGATTTGACCCCACAACCTGTCAATTCTCAGTCTGTTGCCTTGTCCACTTGACCACACATCTTCAACACTGGTCTCCTTTCGACCTACTGGTCTGCAGCATCTTTAATCATGATAATTAGTCCAAAACAGTTAACTTTTTGACCAGGCTGATGCACCTGTGTGGCATAACAAGCACATGCAATTTCTGGTTCCGTGTAAACAGGCCGACCAGCAGCCTCGAAGATGGCAGCAGTTTCTAAGCTATTAGATCAATAATTGCCGACATCTTCTTCAACACTCGTGACACAAACAATTACCTTGTTTTGACACTTTCAATTATGCAAACTAGCTCATTACTATTTACAACACCCCGATCCTGTCTGTTGCAACAGGTTTATGTGTTGTAACGTTTTCCAAGTAAGGTATGACATAATTAGAGTGTATAGTATATTGTGTAGTGGCTGTGGTAATGTTATTAGACTATTACCTGCGACAGCTGAGGCCCATGTACTCAGGCTTCATGTCGTGTTTATTGCGTCCATATGATTGTCATATACCGAATATGAAATGAATGAGAACATCAATGTCCACATGTTGTGTCCCCCACTTATTAGCGTTGTCTCGTTTATATCCAGAAACGTATGCATTTGCTTTTTAATTTTTTTTTTACAATTTTAGGGATGACAGGTTAAATTCCGTGGAGTTTAGATATCCATCTTAACTCAAAAATGTATCTAGATTAAGTCCCTACAAATAATCTCTTGTACAATAGTAAAAATTAGTATGAGAATTGAGAAATTGAGATTTTATCTCAAAACAAAAAAAATCTTTAACCTGTCATCCCTAAAAGTGGAATTATTCAAGGGTTATTGAAAAGCAAACAAGCAGGGCTAATGTTTCTGGATATAAACAGGCAACGCTAATGTCGATCGAATGAAATCCCACAAGACTGAGGGATTCTCATAATTGCATTGCATATTGAAGCCTAGTCACCAAAGACAAAGACAAACATAATGAAGTATAAAATACATTGCATTTTGCCCAATTGTCTTGTAATCTCACTGAACCCCTGATGTAATTAACATTGTAAAAATGTGGCGAGTACTTTGATCACAATTGGGCTTGTTAGTGTCTATGATACAGACAGTTTCCAGTTACTCTATTCAGCTTATTTTTAGTTCCTTCACGCTTTTATTCAAAACTATTCAGCTGCAGCTGTAGCATTGTTACGTGAGGCTTTCTCCCTCAGTGAGCATTACCCCTTCATTGCTGTAGAATAATTTATTTTCTATCAGGAAAATGCCTCCATTATAAATTTGTAAGTCAGCGTAAACAGCTGTGGTACGAGTTTGGTTAATGAATAGATCTCACATATCTGCACCGAGATATAATAAATATTCCACAACAATAAACCGCTTCCAAACAGCAAACTGTTACCAGAATGGTAAATTCAGTTGAACGGCCAAGAAACAGATCAATTCTAAATTAGCATTATAGCCGGTGGTAAACAGAAGATAGTGGTCAGATTTTTGGTGTCGTTTAGGCTTAGGGATGGTGGAGAGACTTGCCGAATCATACCAAGATGTGAAATTGGTCCCGGCAAATGAGCACCGGTGTGATCAAATTAGTACAAATATAACAAATATCTATATCCACATCTCAAAAAGCGCCTCTGCGTCATTGTAATTATATCATTAATCAAACAGTACAAAGCTGTTTGGTATAACATAAATTTATCAAAAACTGTCTTTCATTACAAAATGAATTGTAACGGATTTGTCAGGTTAATTAAGTCCGACATGTCTCGCACACCTACACATTCCTGTCCTCTCCTTTCGCTTTTAAATCTTCAATTTGCGAAATCTATTTGCATTACATGCAGAGCTTTCCAGAATGATAATGTAAAAGAGATGCCATTCCACCAAGCATTGAGTAATGTCTATTAAAAGCATTCTCTGCATGGGTGTGGGTGGAAGGGCTTCAGCTCAAAAATTCTCGTGTCATTTTTGGAGTAATAAAAATTCTCACCTTGCCTTTCTTGAATTTCCATTATAACCAGCAGTACTTTTAAACGACCCCTATTTAAATATTATATAGCCACACTATCGTGCACAACAAAGATAGCATTTTTATTTTATTTTATTTTATTTTATTTATTTATTTATTTATTTATTGGGGGTTTTTTTTTGGAAACGGAATATTCTTCTTAGTAACCTTGAACTTAAACTTTATCAATTTATGTAGCGCTAATTAGAATGTTAGACAGAAATTTTTAATTGAGCTTTACAATTTTTCATTTTCTGCTCAAGCCACTTTTTCGTACTGTGTCATTCCATTCATGAGGGGGAGCCACCCCCTCCCAGATCAACTATGCGGGGAACCTCTTTTTAGTTCAGTCCTTGCTTACAAATTCTTGCTTGCTTACAATATTTAGAGATGATGTTTACATAAAAGATACGAGAGTGTATTGAATAACAACTCTTTATCTGGACTTGAAGTTTTGAACGTCTCTTCTGTTTGCCCACATGATATGCGTAAAAAGAACTCATGGATTATTTGCAGTAAATCAACCCTGTAAAGGAAAGTTTTCTTTTTCTACGTACATCCCCCAAGTGATGCATCAAAATCTCCTTAATTCAGCTTCATTTGCCAGTTTTATAAAGAAATTAGAAGCTAGGCGCTTTTAGGAACTATAAGAAGGTCTAAATCCAGAGTTTCCGGCTTCCCTGGCTCCAGCGGAAACATTAACCGGTCTGGAACAACGTTTCCTGATCAACTCGCCATAAATTCTTTTTTATTTCGAATTAAAAGAAAAGGTCAAAGGGTGAAATACGTTTGTTATATGGCTGACTATAATTTGCTGAAATGACGTCGTAGATCTCAGTTGTTAATTAAAACCTGTCAAATTAGTCTTCGATTTTATTTGAATTCATTAGGTAAAATTGCAACGGGTTTTTTTATTATGATAAAGCAACTAGTGTCTGAAAACAAACCTACGCGAAAAGAAGCTGTCACTGGAATATCATCCAGACTAAATCTCGTGGACCACGCTTCGTTTTCATTTGGCGAGAAACGTTAAACTGTTGGGAAAAAATTCAATTTGCGCCCCTCCATCAAGAAATCCCGGTTTTGCCACTGTAGAATCTTGGCCTGAGACCTCCCTGGACATACTGGTAATCTGTAGTGAGGAACGTAAGGACAGACAGGCGTATTGGATGAGAATGCAACGAGGATGTTCCCAATTAAAGATTGAAGAATAAATTTGAATGACCAGGAAGAATTACGTTTGATTTCCGTATCCATGATGATTGCCAATTAGATAGTCTCCAAGTAAGTATCCAACGAGGGATGACCTTTCGGTGCACAGAGCCTCATGCCATATTTACCAAGAGTCCACCACAAAAATACACTGAATTTTCCCCCAGAAAGTGTGGGGAAAGAGTAGGGTAGGGGGGAAGCCAAATCAGCAGCTTGACTCTATTCTGTCTGTATCATGACTGTGCAGCTTGACTCTAGTCTGTCTAACATGTCTTACATAATTTTTCTGTAATGGTTGACAGGAACACAAATCTAATCTCTCGTGAAAACAGAGAGCCTCAATGGTCTCTGTCGGGCATGCGGATCAATAAGACCTAACTTCGGAGGGCTTCAATCCGAGGAAAAGCTCTTGTTGAACACTTACGATACTTGTCTCCAACGAAAACATTTATCATACAAAAAACAAGACGTACACTGTGTTATTGAATAAGTACGTAAGAATACCCACACCTATGATCACCGAGCAATGTGTTGTCAGCAAGTGCGAGTATTCCTTCTAACTGACACCTCTAATATACAACTCTTTATTGTGTGGATAAAAATCCGAGTCACGATCAAAAATCCAAATATTATAATTCCATGCTTCAACTCGAAATTGATCGTGTGACATTGCTTGACTGTTAATTGTCTTGGTAACAGTGAAATACGACACAGAATCGATGTTACATAATATCTGTTTCACATGTTTAACAGGGGATTCTACAACGTTATTTTCTTGCAGCAAGATTTCAAGCAGGGTGTGTCGCTAAACACGGTCAACACCAATACACAGGCAGACACACGTGAAGACAAGCAACCAGTCAGACAAAATCACACGCACACAAACACGCACGTACAAACAAATGCTATGATCCATTCAAATTTAACACCTGTTTTGTTCAAATGAAGTGAAAAAATTTTAATGGGAAACTTTGTACTCACTTTTATTTGGCATTCTCAACTCATCGTTTCAGGCAATGCCCCAATGGCCTGTCAATCTATTGTAGTTCCTGGACCTCTGGCTTTCAATCGCAATCCATTAGTGCAGTGAGTTGCATAATACTGTGAAATCTTCCGATTCTACGCATTTCTTCTTTTTTCAAATGAATTCCACAAATTCACATCACTAACAGTTTTCAATAATATAAAGCATCGGTTGTTTCGATGGCAAACACTATCAATCACAGAAAATTTAATCCCCTTTTTACCGGTACAGGAAATTTCAAGTGTCTCGGCATTGCTATGTCATGTTTAGCTCTGCTGCTGTCTACAGGTTTATCTTTTTGTACAATGCTGCATGCAGACTGATCACTGACATACAGTCAGTTGCGAAACACAATTTAAGATGAACAAGCTGGATAAAAAGTTTACTTCAGAAATGGTTGTTTAGCATCGGAAAGACAGTTATGGGTGTGAATAGTTCACTGAGAACGCATATTAAACAGGGCAGTGCAGTCACTGGCGGAAAAATAAAGTTTACTGATTTTCTTTTATATGAGCATTTGGTACTGTGATAGAATAAAGTCTAGAAGTCACTGCAATCATAGTCAAAACATTTAGCCTTTCCCATTGAATGATTTGAATTCATGCTATTTGTGTATTGAGCTGTCATTGCATGCTGTAATTTGTAAAATACTATTGCCTTCTTGAAGTGCCCGTCGACTGTGGCAGCATCATGTAAAAGATTAAATAATTTTAAAACTGATTTTTCATCTTTAAACGGTTCAGTAGAAAAGGTGTCAAATTTGACTACTTTTTATTTACGTAGCCCGGTAGCTCGCGTAAGATTGCGGCTTGCTATTGTTAGAAATAACAATGCAATTCACACCAAACATTCTGGACAAATAGGAATGAGGCTGCACTTTCCATTGTATTGAATTTCTGTCTTGTGCCTTGTATTGCAAGCAGTTTGCTTTTGATTTAAAATTTATCTTTCAAAGATCCAGTGTTTTTAATTGCTGAAAAATATGTGTTGATATTCAGTTAACTTTATTACGTTCACATTTTCATAGAATTTCTGTGGATGTGAGTGCGTGTTTGTGTGCGTGCATTAAGGTTGTTGTTGTTTATCCCAGTGATTTATTTTAAGTTTATGCTGGCGTGTCTTAAATAAGTAATACCGCCTGCACCTGCAGGGCGAGAAGGGGAATCCTTCTGCCTTTAAATGAATTATATTTGTCTGCCTACCACATGCAGGCAAAGTGTGTGTAAACTACTATAAATAGACTAAAACGTACGGGGAATAACCGTTTTATGGTTGTATGTGGGACGACAAACCAATTATGCAGTTGTAAGTTGTACAGGAGACAGTAATAGGAGTTTAAAAAGTAAACGCAACGCTTCTTTCATTGCCTTTAATTGAATCAATGACTTTTAAACGCATAAGTGAAAGTGAAAATGTGACGCCGAAAATAGAGGCAATGTTTGGTAAATAGCTTTACTCATTTGAATCTGTAGGGAACGAACTTTGTGTTTTTTATTTCGAATTCCAGCTGTTATTTCTATTCCCATTTTATGCTAACTGTGACTATCATGTAAACCAAAATTAGGGTATTTTTTTTCGTTTTACAGGGCATAGAGCGTACCCTACTGTACACTCCTCCCCGGATATATCGATATCGCTTATATCGATATCCCGCTAAAATCAATACAATCTCTTGCAGTCAGTCAAATTAAAATATGTAGATATTTGTTCTGCTTATATCGATATCCCGCTTATATCGATGCCATTTTTCCGCACCAAACATATCGATATATCCGGGGACGAGTGTATTTGCAAGTACTCATTGTAACTATAACCACAAAAACTCACCTTCTTGGCATCAAGTGCCCTCGGGGTAGGGCGCACTTCGCCCTTTTTGGCAGATGAAACTGACCCCTGAAAGCAGACATGAAATATACAGGATTAAAATGATTCAACAATTAATGCTATGCCGTTTGCTAAATGGTTTTATTTTGAAACAGACGTAGACATGTCCAACATAGTCTCATCACTTTATCCTTTAGAAATAAAAACACCCACAGATTTAAACAACGCCGAACACATCTGATTTTGGTGTTTGACATCATCTTGCGATGCTTTCAGAAACATTAACACTACTTGCAAGTAATAACTGTAATTATGGTCACAAAAATCTCGCCTCACCTTGGCAAGTGCCTCAGGGTCAGGGGAAGGTGTCTTCACCTCTTGATCCCGTGCAACAGCCTAAAAGTGGACATAAAATAAGCAGGATTGAAATGACTTCGCTATTAAAGCCACGCCGTTTGGCAAAAAGGTTTTGATTTTGAAATAGACGTAAACGGTGGAAATATTATTATTATTATTATTATTATTATTATTATTATTATTATTATTATTATTATTATTAGTTCACTACCAACACTTGATTAAATATTGAATTAGAACAGAGTGCACACATTGCTTGTCATTCATTTTCTTTGAACTAAAATTTCTTCACCATTTCCAAACAGTAATACGTACACTGTCTACCAAATTAGCTCGGATATGTAGTCCTGTACTGTAGATATATGTCAAATTAGTCTAAAATAACAGTAGTGAATTTATACATTCCAAACTCTCATTTTCGTGAAACACCAGAAGTTGATTTTCGAAGTCAGTTTTTTGATCATATTAGAAAATTAAGCACTGTCATGGTAAACTTGTTTCACATAAACAAACTATAGTTCAATTCAGTTTCAAAATTTTGATTTTGAATTTCAGTTTTATCATTTAACTTGAAATAACGAAGAAACGGAGTTTCAAAGAAACTTAAATATGAGAAAATACCACGTCTGATCTGTAATGATGACAAAAATTCTTTTGTCTGTGAATCAGGATAAACTTTGGAACTCCTGCGATACGATGTTGGCATAAAAACGTTACGTCTGGTGAACATTGCTTTTGAATTTTGATTAGTGGGAAGGACCTTAAAATTTTAATTGTGTATTCCAAAAAATGATAAACTACAGTAAATGAATAAACTTACGGGCCATTCGGTGGAGGCGTCAGCTGCGGCGGCGGGAAAGAGGATCACGTCCTGTAAATAGAAAACGGTGCATTTGTTTTTTCATATCTGAGAGTACAAGTGAGGACAAATATGTAATACAGTCTTTTAGTTTACTATTCAGAATGAAGAATGTAAAACGTTTCTAATCTGATTCTGTTTGCAGAACAACTTTTGCATTATTCACTTTTCAGTCTTCAGGTAAAAGCATTTGTGGTCTTCTATTTTCCAATACTTTTAACTATGCGTTCTCTATTTGTCATTAACATTTTGGATCCGAAAGCGCCGAAAGGACAAACATTTTGATTGTCTGCCAGGTGCGGATCCAGGATAATGTCGGGGGGGCGGGGGGGGGCAACTTGTCAAGTGCCGATGTTTGCCGACGGCGTGAAGCAAAGTCGTGCGAGCTCAATGAGCATGTATTGGCAATAGAAGTGTTGAGAGAGGATGTATAACAGACTTAATGGTATATCTGTGGAAAGTAGTGAATGGGAAGAGTAGTAAGGATATAGCATAATTGTAGGATATGCTGAGCGAAGTGAGGCTAGAAAATTTTCAGGAAAGTTAATGTAAATGTTATGCCGAGCGAAGCGAGGCTGAAAATTTTTACAAATAACAGTCTAATTTTAGGTCTTGAGGTGCTAGGTCCCCAAAGTTGGGCCCAAAACTAGGTGGTAGGGGGGGTCCCCAGGACCCCCCTGGATCCGCTACTGCCTGCTTAGATGCTTTGACTTCTATTTTGACACTTCACTTGTAGTCGCGACAACTCTAGTGTGAACGTATACTTTAACCCTTATCACGCCGTGATGATTTATACTCAAGACACGCACAGGCTGTTTTAAGTTTTATCAAGTAAGTTCAAAGTTTATTAATTAATACGTTCTGAGTATGCTATTTCTAAATTGATTAGTACAGTATCCACTTTTTAAAATACAAGGTTAGTGAATGCTTTAAAAATGGCAGGGTATAAAAAAATGGCGTCTTTCTTCTCCCACCTTCTAGACATTTAAAAATGGCAGTGAGGGAGGGCTTATTACGACACATTCCAAGCACCCAAATAAATGCATATTTTTGAATGCTACATGAGGACTGTGTACAAATATTTAGTGTCCTAATCTTGAAAAAATATAAAGAAACAAGTATAGATGGTAAAACTTCCTAGATGTGAATTTTGAACCAAAAGTATGACTTTTGTAGTAGTTGTTGCTCTTGACCAGGAAAATGAAACATGACTAAGTAGAGTAGGTGTGTTATGACCGAAAAATGGGGGCAACCGAAAAATATAAGCCTTTTCGCTTGTAACTCATGGCAGTTTTATTTGTCAATTTCAATGCTGCCACCAATAGTTTGTGCTGGATACCAGTTGCAACATAAAGTAGACAGTTTGTGTTTTGTCCTTTGTTGTCAAGGTAAGCAGGCACCATTGTTTTGCTTGGGCAATTTTTTGGTTGAAAAAGGCCATTAGCAAGTGAAGTGATTTTTTTTGCCAAGGATAGCACTGGAAAGGTTTCAATGTAATCACTAATCGTCATTAAATATTGCTTTTTAAGAGGTTTTGCTTCAATATTGCACATGCAGTATTTATGTGTGGACAATAAGTGGATTCCATCACTTAGTAAAGTTAGTTGAAATTCAAAAATGCAAAGTGTTCCAATACCAAAATATGAGTGTGCCAATACCAAAAAAATCACTAGATTTTTTCACTTGCCCCTTTCGCTTGCCCTTTTATATGGTTTTAGAGCATGTTAACCTACCAAAATAAATTAAAAACCAATATTACGACTACAAAAACATTTCATTACTCTATTTTCTCCCCTTTCAATGCATTTATAACCCATAACGTTTCAGAGTCTTCCGTCCAAGTGGGACAATTGTCTTCGTTGCTACTTAGTCCTGTGTGACATTATTGGCATATTGAAGCTAATGCTTTTATGATTCATGCCTGACGGTCTGCCCTCTAATGTGTTTAAGGGTTGACCATGCGGGTGTAAGACATTTGCACCCACATAAGGAATTTGGTTCAAAGGACAAGTGTTAATAACATGTCCTGGTTCTCTGCAATTGGCACAATAAACAATTTGCGGACAATGATGAGGATCCGCACGTGTAGGGGGTTGAGATGTAATTACCCCTCGATTGCATTGTGACTGATCATGTCATGACAAGTCACCACTACCATATTGGTCACTATTGTAATTGTTTTGTGGTATAGTTTGATTGTTATTGTGGGAACGTGGGGGTAATTTAACAGCATCTTCATATTTACAGCCTGTTTGTGGCTTACGTATGCCACTATCATTGCCATTGAAATTGCCCTCATCCAATCTAAACTGGTAATTAGCATCCGTGTGTGTGGGAATGTTATATCCCTGATTGCATTCCCTCTCATGTATGACCCTTAACACATTGTCAATATCGGGATCACTATTTTGAAGTTTTTGATCATTAGTGATGTGTCTGCTATTGTTATCGTTCCCAGGACCAGTGTTAATTACATTATTGCTTGAGTGGTGGGAAGTGGTTTGATCATTTGAGGTGTTATGACTGGAGTCATTTAGTGCCTTGTGGGAAATTGGTCTATTCAAACTATTGTTAGCACCATTAATTTCCCTCTCCAATTGAGCTGCTAATTTAGTGTCTCTTAATTCTTGTTTTATTACTTGATTGCGGCTATTTATTTCATCCTCTTGTAATTGCTTAGCAAGTAATGTGTCACTGTTGGCTGAATTTAGTCTTTGTAACATATTCTGCTGGGTGAGAAAATCACACTCATTGGCAGGTCTACTCTTGGGTGTGTTGTCAGGATTATTTTGCACTTCATATTGCATTCTATAATGACCCTCTAGTCTGCGATCTAGATATCTAATATCTTGCATGCCCTTGTTCAAAGCCCTAACAACTGAGTCTGGGTTTTGGGGGTTATGCTGGTACCTTTCTAAGAACCCTGGGTAGGCATCATCATATTGAGCATCAGGATTGTCTCTATTATGTATTTCTTCAGGTATCATAAGTATAGAGGCAGGGGTGCCTTTTGATCTCTTGTGCTGAGCCGATTTGGCCTTTCCTATTGATGCAAATCTTTCTTGCATACTTACATGGGGGGGGGGTGAATGTGTTACTTGTTGGTTGGTCATGGCAGGATGTCATATCCCAAGAATCAGGGAAAGTACTTAGGTTTAGGAATTGTTGCTGGTGTTTGCCTAGCATTATAAGGTGATCAGCATTTCTATCATACAGCTCATCATCTATAAATTCCCCTCTTAAATCAAAATTCGCACCTGCAAAGTGAGCGACGCCTCCATTGTCTGTGGCATTTGTCATATGATTACTAGTACTCCTGTGTTTTTCTTGGGATCCCCCCTTGCTGTCTATATATATCATTAATTGTTATGATACTCTGGGCTCTTTTAGGGGCAACCATGGAGTGACTCATACTCCTCGGCTGATACAGCTCTTTGCCCTGGTAAATTAGAAGTTTGGTGTGATTTGCTGCAAGTTGTTTATTGCTTACACATTCTAATGACCTGCTATCTATATTATATTTCAATTGTATACCTTGTCTCATCCAGAATACTACATATTCTGGATGTAATGTCCACTCTACTACCCTGTCAGAGTTTTTGAAAACATATTCTTCTGTAGAATAGTCAAATTCTATTTCTGCATAGACTGAGTGATTCTGTTTAACCTGCCGTGAAAAGTTGAAACTCACAGCGTCATCTGTGCCGTAGTTATCTGTGGTAATACCCATGTCATCAATATCAGAGTTGCCAGTTCGCTGGTTACTTATTATAGATGTATAGTTTTGGCTAGGGGTTGGGTGACAATTGATGAGAAACCCTGGGTGCAGGTACTGGCCTAGGTGTGTCTGTGGTAATGTAGGGTACTGAATAATGATCAGAGTCATCACATGAAGGATTACAGGCTGAATGTGGATTTTGAAAATATTTCCCATTTATTTCTTGAGTAGCTACATTAAGAGTACCTTGGATGTTGTTTGCAGCTTCAGAACTCATATCATCAGAGTGATGATGAGGTGATCCAGCTGCGCCATTATTAATGGTCATATCAGGTTGGGAAGTTAATGAAACTTGAAGATTTTTATCAACTGCTTGAGGTAATGGAGGGGGAGGAGGAGGATTCAGTTGTTGGGGTTGGTTCAGTGGTGGGTTATTCAAAATATGGGTGTTACTAGTAGTATTTGTAAGAACACTAGTTTCAGAGTCATACCCATTTACAAAGGCCCGCCTCTGTGCCATTGCAGTTTGTACGTGTGTGGGAATGGTTTTACCACTGCGCAAAGCATGTACATTAAAGTTATCTTGGGTTACATCTTCAAAATGCCCTCTCTCCATGTCAATACCTATCCTACGTTGTTCCCTTAGGGTGGCTGACCTTACTTTTTGTAACCCTTTATTGGATCTCCAGGGTCTAACCATTGTACACTTAACAACTACTACCTACCCTACTGTTCTGGTTTTTGTCAGTATGAGTATATTAGCTGTCTACCTTAGTAATGTGATATTTTATAGCTAATTACTTATGCATGTGTGTATTCAAAGATGTTTCTCTTTATTACAGTTCAAGCTACTGGTATCACTGAATTATCAATTGTTTCAGCTGAATGCATGTGCCTATACTACTGAAGGTTCCGCTAACCAATAAACGTAGTTTCTAAACTACAAATTCGTATATCTCCACAACATTCAATCAAGCTACATACAAAGAAGGTAAGCACTTACTTCTCAGTGTTGAACATTGCGATTGCAGCTAGCTGACTCTTGACGAAGTACACACATCGTATTCAGCGAAGACTCATTGCCTTCAAGTCTGGACCTCTGCTGGTTTCTTGTTTGTCAAGGTTTAGGTGTGTACTGCAACCTTATTACTAGGATGCACCCAATCTCTTTTGAGTGTAGTAACTTGACTCTATACTTAAGCACTGTATTACAACCGTGTGCAACGTTTTCAGTCAAAATGATTATAGAGCTGGCCCAAAGCAAAATCTGCCTGTCTTGCCTCGTGAGGATCAACTTTCAACTAATTGATTTCCCGGATGATGCACCAAATTGTCGTACCATTATTCAGTAGACGGGGGAGTCTGCATTGAAAGTAAGACAACTAAGCAAATCTAGTTGGCAAGCTACTTTATTTAATCAATCATACAAACTACAAACGGCACACCAGTGCGTTACTAGAGTCAAGTCTAACCAAACACAAAATCGTTCTCTCCAAGATTACATTTCCTTAAATACTTAATGTCTACATGCTCGAGTACAGGTCAGTAAATCATTGGTTACTACCATCGTAATGGTGAATGAACTTTATACAAATTACATACTACGTGCGCTACTATAATTGGTGTATTACATTAATAAAAATTGTGGGGGTGGGTACCAGTTACGTGTGCCCATCTTGATTTATTATGTGTCTCTTTTAAGGTGATTCATTGACTTAGGTTACAACAGTATGACCCCTTACCACTTTGATTGCATCACCAACAACCCAGACAAAATTTGCCCTGGTCCATACATTTGTTCAGTCATTTGCTGCTCTCAGTATTTTTTTGGTTGCCCTTGCCCTTTTCAGTTGCCCATCTGTCCTTGTTTTTTGCTTGTCTTCCTTATTTCTTTTCACTAAGAAAGATGGGCCACCACTGGTGCCCAAAATAGGTGGCAAAAGCCACAAAGGTGCTAAACTCAACAACCAGAATCCCTCAGACATGGCTGCAGTGATGGCAGAGGGGTTTGCACAAGCTGAAAAGTTTGGCAGAGACATGAAGTGTGTCAACATAAGTGTGCTTGCCACCAAACACCTGTTGCAACTTTGGGGAAAAGCCTCAACTGAAAAGTGACAGGAATAGGCCACTGTTCTTGGGGATTAAGATGACCTTGTAATCTTACACAAGGTAATGTCAAGTGAAAAACCTATCAAGTGAAAAACATTTAAATTAATGGCCATTTACCAAGTGAAAAATTGTTAAATACAAACTATTTATCACAGATCATGTGAGGGAGATATGCAAGACTATCAAGGAATTCCAGTGCACTGGCTTTCCTATACATGAATCCCATCTTAGAAGTCTTGCCTGGCAATATGCAGATGCAAATGGCATCAAGGGATTTAGCTCACAGTCAAAAAAAGCTGGCCACAAATGGGTCAAATTCTTCCTCTGATGCCACCCTGAAATAACCATAAAGAAGGCCACAAATTTGTCCACTGCTCAAGTCATGGCTGCAAACCCAACTAATATAGAAAATGGTTTGAGTAATATGAACAGGTCATCAATGACCTGGGTATTACATCTCCAGAGCAAATATGGAGTGGTGATGAGACAGGCTTGCAAAATGTGCTGAAAGAGGTTAAAGTTTTTGGTGCGAAAGGTGAACAATTATGGCAAACTGTCTCTGGCGAGCAGGGTGACACCTCCACCATATTGACATTTGTCAATGCAGTGGGTAGGGTTGTTCCACCTATGGTAATTCACAAAGGTGAACGAAACCAAACCTATGGGGAAAAGAATGCACTAGTTGGTGTGCATGTTGTGGCCACAAGCCAGACAAAATGCCTCATCTCTTACTCATAGACTCACACACAACAAGATGAAGCACAATAATATGCATGTTATGGCCATCCCTGCACATTATTCTCACATTGTGCAAGCATTGGACAGTGTGCCCTCTGCAAATTTCAAGTGCTTTTGGCAGCAAGAGCTCTGTGATTTCAACTATGTGAACAGAGGAAGAGCCTTGGGTAAAGGTGATGAGTTTTTGGATGTTTTTTGGCCTGTGTGGAGGGATGCATTAACAGTAGCCTCTATACAGGCAGGATTTCACAAGATGGGAATCTATCCCATCAACTTTGAAGTGATACCTAAAAGCAAGATGGGCCCATCAGTTGTTACTGACTGACCATGTGAGACTGAGTTGAACATTTGATTTTTCAGTTGACAGTGCAAGTGAAAAGTTTCATTCATTGATTCATCAATTGATTGATTTATTTTAGGTTTGTTTTTCAGGTGTGAAAGTAAATAGGCAACTAAAAAATACCCTCAAGTGAAAAAGAATCACATTCTCTACTTCTACTTACAGGGGTTCAAACTACATCTGCACAACGTACACCACTATCACCAGCTCCAGCTCCAGCTACTCCAGCAGTCATGCAACAGAGTGCAGGTGCTGAGGATGAAGGTGAGGAAGAGGAGAGTAGTGAGAGCAAAGGAGAAGATGCAGCAGATGATGGTAATTAATCAAGCAAAAAATCAAGTGAAAAATTAGCATAGAATTGAAATTAACATCTAATTAATCTATATGAGTCAAGCGATCAACTGAAAAATTTGCTATTATTCAGGATGGCAATCTTGAGGATCAACAGGAGTCCATTCAGGAGCTAGCCATATGAGATGAACAGGAGGTCATGCAGCAGGAGGTCACCCAACAGGAGGTACCTGTCCCTGTTGTGGTTGAGGCCGAGGTGCATGTCCCGACAGACAATGCAAGTTTGTGTCCTTTCATTTTTCGCTTGACCTTTGCTTTAAATTTCCTCAATGTGCACGAGTCTACAAATCTACTCTGTTTTGTTTTGCAGGTCAACCGAAAAAATTAATCAACTGACAAGTCAACTGACAAACAGAGCGTCAAAGTTGACACTTCAGGTCAAGGGAAAAGAGTCCAGCTCAAGCTCAAGCTCCAGTGAAGATGAACCAACAAATGCACCGAGACTCACCCCAATGACAAGTGTAAGTTTTCACTTGCATTATTTAGTGTCAACCTAAATTTTCCTATTGTGCATGTCTACAAGACTACATGATAAATGTTGATGTACTTTTATTGTAGAAAAGAAAACAGTCCCAACCAGATGGTTAGACACCACAGCATCAATGATAACAACAGAGAGCAGGACAGATGAGGAAGTTAGATCATGCACAAGATCAGCTAAAGCCCTCAGATTCTGTGATACAACAAAAGTGTGTATTGAGACTCGGCGCACATTCTAATATTTTTTGCTTGCTTGCTTGCTGGTATATTTATCGCTTGACTGACACATAGTCTAATTCTATTTCAGACCATGGAACCTAAACAGTTCTCCAAATCAACTGAACATCAACCTGCAACATGGCGTGAAAAGAAACCTTAACCAAAAAGAAAGCTACAACAATTGCATGGATATACATGGCCAAAAAGTTGACTGGACAGAAGGCTAAAGCCAAACCAAAATGTAAACTAGATAGCAATTACTAAATAGCCCGTCTATCGAATGATTTTCCCAAACTAACTCCCTGGCGGCCATTTTGTTGCTCCAAAAGCTACAATTTCATTACTTTCTAAAAAGAATTATTTTCAAAATCTACACCAAAATACAAGTGTGACCCATCAAAATGACCAGAAAAAT
>JBCAUI010264634.1:0-15986 GCA_038406195.1 Haplosyllis anthogorgicola
CTTCAGTTCTCCTATGCCTTGAATGACTGTGCTGATCCAAATTTTTCCTTTGGTTTAATCCAAGTTTAACTCTTCTGTTACTACGCCTTCTTTTATTTGTATTTCCATCCATTCTACTTTTAAAATATATCATGTGTTAAATACATGGTTCAAATATTTATTTAAATTCAATTATTTTACAATAGTTATTTAGTAATAAGTATACTTACACAGAAAATTCAATTTCAACACCGTATATCTGATTTTAAATATGTCTTCCTCAAATGTCATATTCCAAGGTCATTTAATGAAAGTTTTAATAAACACAAATATATGAATATTCATTAATTTATTAATATTCAAATTTATCGGAAGTTTTAATAATGACTGAAATCTTTCAGATAAATTTTTGCTCTTACATTTTATCGCTATATCAATGAATCTAAAAACATTTGCCTTCAAATGGAAATGAATTCATTAAATATGGACTATTTATTAGCGTACTACCTTAACATTTAAAAAAAAACAAAAACGTACAAATATATTTTTAATATTTTATAATATTTTCGTCATTTGTTTACATAAACAAACATATGTTTTATCACTATATCCACATTATTACAATATATAAAAAGTAAATAATTATACACCAAACAGATCATTATAATAATTAGCGTACTAGCTTGATACATTTCAAAATTTATAATTAGAAAGTTGAATTAATTCTACTTAAAAAAATTTCCTTTAGCATTTATGTTTAAGTCACGTGGTATTAAAACTTTCGATTAGCTCCGTTTCACCATCCTGGTTGTGCTTTCA
The DNA here is from genome assembly GCA_038406195.1 of Haplosyllis anthogorgicola. Taxonomy (NCBI): domain Eukaryota; kingdom Metazoa; phylum Annelida; class Polychaeta; order Phyllodocida; family Syllidae; genus Haplosyllis; species Haplosyllis anthogorgicola. The sequence goes on from JBCAUI010264634.1 coordinate 799, forward strand.
ATAGATTGCTGTGATTTTGAAATTTTCTTAACCGCACAGGAAAGTCCTATTATATAACACGGTGCTCCAAAAGGGTTCCCTTAGTTATCCTGATGTACGCGACTAATACGGTTTTTGTTAATTAAAAACAAAAATCAAATGAAGAATTACAACTATGAGAGGAGGTAACGTATTTGTCAGGCGTGTCAGACTGTTTGTCTGTTCATTTTCCACAATTTTAAATTTAATGAAACTTTTATTGCTGTAAGAGGTACAGCGAAAGTCTTTACTGTTCTAATGTTCTGTAATGTTACTCACCGCTGAGGAAGTTACAGAGGGCGCTTTTGCCCACGCCAGTGTTGCCGATAACGGCAACGTGCATCAACGAGAGCCACATCGCAGGAACCATTGTTACACCAGACAGGAATGAACAGTTTTTATCAAAGAAATGTCAGTTATCAAAGGGAAAGATGGAACAGTTAACACTGGCACACCTAAGGGGGGGTGCAAACAGTGGACGCCCCCTTCAGTAGTCCCATTTAAAAAAAAATTGGACAATGTGGATTTTTTTGAGTAAATTTTAATTTCGAATCATAGATCCATTATAAATCAATTTATGTCTTTCAAACTTTAAGAATTCACAAAATATCACACGATTATTTTACGTTCATGCACTGCCTTATAATACACATACTAAAAACTAAAATTAAAAATGAGATTACTCGTTTTATCCTAAATATATGGAACAGTACATACCTGCTATGACTGTGCCTGCACCAATCTAGCAACCAATGTATGAATACTATGTTACAATACGATTTCATACACCTTTTATGGTAATGAGGGTTCTGAAAAATTAATTGAAATTTCACAATTGGGAAAGAAATTGCTGTCGGAAAATTCCGTGGTTGCAACTTGCAGGCATATTATAAAATCAATGGACCGTCGCCAGTCAAGACATACGTGTATATGTGAGAGAATCTAGAGCAACAACTGGAGCATGAAAATCTGACGCAGGGATTGCACGGGTCAAAATTTGCCCCGTTAACGTATTGGTTGAACATTTCCTCCTCGTTCAACTTTTGATTCTGTGGCATAGAACGAATTTTTCGTATTAGGGGACATTTGGAACTAAAAAAACATGCTGTGCTCTTGATACGTGTTGTTCTATTGTCTCAAAATTTGTAGTTTTTTCCACATCCGCTGCACACTTTCATTCATATAAGAAATAAAACGTTTATTGCTGTGGTGTATGAGACGTTTGGGATAATTAATATCAAGTCAAAGCAAACGATTTCGGTATGTTTTTATACATTTCTCTCTTGTGTTTTCAAAATCCATATTCAACATTTATGTGAAACAATATACTCTCCGTAATATACCAGATCATTAAATAACTATCAAAAGTTTAAGGTCCCGCAGCAATTGAATTTCAATTGAACTTCATACTGGGTTTTTGACATTCTATTGAAAAAAAATTATATAAATTTAATAATCTGTAGAGCCGTGTGGTTTCACGTGCAAAGTGGGTAACCGATTGCCAGTTTCACACCACGTGATTTCTACCTGGTGCCCTTTATTTCATTCATGCACGTAAAATCATAAGTAAGGGATAGAGAAAAATACTCTTTCGACATTATAGTCCCCTCGGAGATCTTACTCCCCGAACAAGCCCTGATGAATAAAATCAATGTCAGTGCTAGGCAGTATGATTCACCTGTGTTTATCAACATATAATTCAAAATGTTCCGGATCACTCACATGACAATGACAATGGCGAAATAACCAGTTCCAGAAAGTCCACATGGATTTAAAATGATGATCCAGGTGTATTGATTGAATATGATTCATATGATTTCTACGCAACGTGGATTTATTTCTTATTCAAATTTTTCCGTATTTGGGAAATGCACTTAGATGCTATCTCAATGCAACCATATAAGGTGAGTAAAATCGTTAAAGACTTTTCATACATTTTAATAAACATTGTTTTTCTGCGTTTTAGGTCCGTCCTTATGGTTACTTTTTACACATAAGTTGAAATAAAAATCACGATAAGGTGAAGTCTTAAATAGTTTATTGATTTTTTCAGTTGCTATGGCATAGTAAAAGAAATGAAATGGTGTAAAAACTGAAAATTGAAATCTGATCAAACGTTTTATTTACCTAAGAAAAGAGGCAAATCATATTTTGACATACACATCTGAGTTAATTTGGTTTACATTGTATGTATGTATTATCATTATTATTTAGAAATACCGAATAAATTTTAATTCAAAGAAAATATCAAACAAGTATCACGTCTGTTCTGTAATGAACATCACATATTTAAGTAAGTATTGAATACACAGATTGAAATGTTCGGTCAAAGTTACACAAATTTAGAAAACTATGAAAATGCACACGGTGTTTTGTTCCAATAAAATACAGCTTGAAGTTCGCGAATTATAAAAATTAATCACTGTTTAATGGTGGTAGATCCAGTATTTTTTGCTTGACGGGCAAAAACTTGAATTTCCAAACACAGGGTGACATTTGAATAATGTAAGAATAAAAAATGAAAGGAAATTGGGACCTCTGGATCCCAAAACTTTGTAAAACGTGGATATTCTGTCCATACATTCTTTTTCACCTTTGGAGCTGTTTGCTTGAAGATTTTGAAATTCCGGAAGTTTTTATCTGATATATTCCATAAATACTGACTCAATCACACAAATATCATTAATTACCTTCAGTTTTAGGGAAGAAAATCTGCTGAACCGCAGACACACTCTAGCTTGAGATAGTCCATATCACATTCAGAAGAATTTACTTACAGAAGGTAGGCAATAAATTTGGATATGACAATTAAAACGGGTCATTAATTTAGGCAGAATGGATAAATAACTAGAAGTTAATTTGATTTTGCCTGGCAAATATAAAAGGGTTACAGTACAGATCATGAGATTTCTGTTAAAAGTTTATCACTCCGCAACAATTGAATTTCATGCTGAACTCATTCAATTCAATTGTTGTGGGGCCCTAAACTTTTGACAGTAATTTTGTGATCGGAATTTAGTAACATTTAAGATAAATTAGTCCAAAAGTGAATAGTAATGTTAATAAAAATAGTAATTTAACTAGACTTGGTAATTATGGAATAAGGGAATTTTATTTACGAAACAGTACAGAGAAATCGATAATTTTTGGAAACGAAGAGAACAAAGGAGAGAACGAAAGAATTTCACGCTGTGCTTTTGATGCGCTATTGTTAAACTTCTGATACGAATTCTGTGTACTGACTACTATTCGGCTTGTGCAAAATCAGTTTTGAGATATCTATCTGACTTAATTGTTCTAGATACATTTTTTCAGTATAAACCTGTCATCCATAAAACCCCCTCAAAGTTACAAAACACCCAGTATATTTGTCACTCTATGGGGATTTCGCACTAGAAGATGCCGCCCTCTATGCACGCTCCATAGGCCATCAATGGGGATTCTCGACTTGCGACAGATATTAGGACCACGCTCCTTCAAAAACAAATACATTAGGTGTTCTCTATTGAATATCGTTTAACAAATATGCCAGTCAGAAGCTTCTACAAAATAACGGACAAATAATGGACAACCATATTGCTACTTTACATTGCAGACATGGCACACATGATACTGACCCTGTGTGCTATCGGTAGTACGGGTGTTGGTAAGAGTTCCCTGTGCAACCTACTGGCGGGAAGCCCCGGGCCGACGGAGTATGACTCCCCGGGAGGATTCGGGGTGTGCAGCGGCATAGGTGCCTGCACCCAGCAGACGGTCACCCGGACTCACCGGTGGTTAGGAGACGGAGAACCGGTTAAACTTATTGATACTCAAGGTACGAATAGCCTACGGTCTTCAGTTTATCGCTTAACTGATGTTACTGTCTTCACCCATACACTACTAACACTGAAAATGCAAAACTGTTACATCAAATTTTGTTTGTAATATCAGTTATATCAGTAAAACTTCCTACATATTTAGGGACTCATTGGAACACACACGCACGCACATCTGTGCAGCAGCAGCTATTTCTAATTGCATGAATATTCGTAAGTGCCATACTCATTAACTGAGTATCTACCCCCTACACCTCAGTCTGAAACCAGCAGCTAAGAAGTACACACTTGTAACCTCTGGTAGTTTGTAGAATAAATAGTTGTGTGTAAAGGATTCGTTTGTCTCATTCAAATAACTTCCACGTATGCGGATTTGTATTAGGAATCTTTCCAACCCAATGGAAAACTTCGTCATTTTTAAGCCTTTATGAGTGAGCTGTCTCGGTTGCTATTAGTTTAGATTCACAGTGTTTCATCCGTGTTTAGGTTTAGGTGATCCAGAAGGACGGGACTCACAGAACATTGCGGATATGGTCAAACATCTCAAGGAGGAGCAGCACGTCAACGCCTTCCTACTGGTGTTCAATAGGTCGGTACATTACCTGGGTATCGATTATACAATAATGACATAAACAAATACTGAAAATTCGAATGACCAACCAGAAGTTCCATAGACTCCATGTTGTCATCCATACGATTTTGAAAAGAAAATATCAAATGTTTGTAAGGAAAAATATTTAATATCAAGGTTCCAAAGTTTCACGGTCGCACTCAGTTTTAGTTAAGGAATGTGAAACTTTAGAATCTTGATATTGAATATGTTTCATTAAAAGTGTTTTATAAAAAAATTGCTCATTATTTTGTTTCACTATCCATACCCTGTACGAGTAACATAGGTCCCCAGCCAGCTTTCCATAAGAGGGGTACAAAATCTGATTCGGCTAACTCGACTTTCCACGTTTGAAACTTTTAACGAAAGTACTGCGGTCCTTTTCATATGAATTTACTTGTTGACAGACAAGGATACTAAAATATGGTTAATTTTTCAGTCATAGTAAAACTGTTCCTGAAATTCCCATCAATTTTGGAACAATAGCATATCAAAAGCACAGCGGGGAATTCATTTGTTTTCCTTTTGTTCTGTATGTTTCCAAATTAATATAAATTTCAGGAACTGTAGTAAAACATGTTAATTTAGGGTCGACATTTTCCTGAATTTGTGAAACTTTTGCTACGGCAGGGGGTGCTTTGCACCCGGTGCACCCCGTCTGGCTATGGATCTGCAACAGGAATGTTTGAACAGAAAATGTTCACTTCAATCAATTTTTTGGTACTATTTGGGTATTTAAGTGAGAGTAAATTCTTTACGACCGAATATTTCAACACAAATTAGCAATTAACTTTAAAAATACTGCAATTGATAATAACTGTTTCGATTTGCCAGTCAGCCGATTCCAACAAAATCGCGTGAAATCTCGCTCCATATCATACCAAATCTCGCTCAGAAAACACGCAACGAAGTAGCATCAAAATCCAATATAAAGACACAGATCACAGATTGCAAAGCCAGTGTCTGGTCCTTGTTTTCTTAGTCCGAGGGACCTGACCTTCAAGGTTGCATGTAAGGCTGTTACACTGTTTCTGCATAGCAAACAAATGGCCAGTATGCATGAGAGATGGCCTGAAGGCAAGCCTGCCGTATACATGCTTACACAGTGTACACCCATATTGGTGGAAAAGGCAGGTGTAGCACCAAACGTGACCTTTGGGATCACCGCATGCAAGCAAGAAAGAGTGCAGGCGAGAGATTCACCCTTGCTTTAAAACCCAAGGAGAAGGTCATACGAAGTCCAAAGCAGGGGTAATCAGTGTTCCCCACAAAAGGACCCTGGTCCAAAAAAAGAACTGAAAAAAAAACAATGGCCAGTAACTCGGGAAATGTTCTCGGCATTTCTCACAAATCTCGATCGGATGCATGAAGCCAGTCCCTTTGGCCACTGGCTTAACTAAGTATGTCTTTACTGTGCGAGTTTATTTATGATGGTTTTCATCTGATTTTAGTCAGGTACATTTTCGTCTGGACGAGCACATGAGAGCAAACCTCGCGATCTTCAGAGACGTGTTCGGAGCGGACTTCTTCAAGCACGTGATTCTAGTGTTCACCAGATGGAGCTACGATAGCAGATCCGTCACAGACAGAGACAGCAGGGGTGGGACGAAATTTAAATTCTACTTGGTAGCTTTATATAAGGGATTCACACATTATTTTAGGGAAAACCTTACAGAGTAATTAATAGAATTTGCTGAATCGTTTTTCGAATGTAGCCGAAAGATTTTCGGTATAGAATAGTATATTGGGTGATATGTTGACAACAAATTATCCAAACACATGACTGAATCCAACAGAGACATTAACAATTCAGTAATAACAATAGAACCTTCTGTTTGTTGACATGTTTTGGTCGCATGAAATCATGAATTGTTAAGGTGTTTTGAGGCATGGGAGTGCAACGTAAATTGTGCAATGTAAATTATGTTGTGTTAGTACATTTTCATTACTAGTAAAATAATTATAAGTTGAATGTGGGATAGAAATCTGCATGGAAAATTGTCTACAAAATTACTAATTTTGTTTTTCACTGACCTTGTATTTTCAGGAATCACGAAAGAGAAGAAAGCAGAGGAGCTGAACAGTTTTCTGAAAGAAACGTACGACATCGTGCACACTATGCCGGCCGTTTTCCTCGACAACTTTCCCGATTTTGAGGATCCAATCGAGAAAGAAATGACCCTGAAGGAACTTGGGGTTCTCAAAGACCTGGCTTCCGCGATGCCTCCATTCTCTTGCCTAGATGCCGAGGTAAATATCTTTACCGCCCGCTTGACCTAGAAACATTTTTGGTATGTTGGTACATCTTCATAATATCTAGGTCAGGTTTGAGTATCAAGGTCATTGAATCAAGTTCAAGGTCACAGCAATACAAAAGTGTCAAAATATTTAGTGTTGTCTGCTAATATCACATGTTATGATGTTTGAGATAAGTAAATGGTGCCAAGGTCAAAATATAGGTCAAGGTCATTTGAAGGTCAAATTTTTAGGTTTTGTAATTTTTTTAATGTTTAAATAACTGTTTGCATTTTTGTGTGACTATTGTTTTAATGACTATTTGCAAAGCGGGCAGTTCGGCCTTTGATTGGAAGGCATTCTTGTCAATATTTTTCTCTTTAATAAGCTCCAGTAAACAAATGTGTCATGAATTCCCTCTCTGGAACCAGCGTGACTGGTAGCCATGTATCGGACTATCGAGACATTTGTACCAAGCACCATACCCTATCTCTCCTTTGTGATAAGAAATGTTTTGACTGTTAACTTTGCTGATGGTACAAAATTATGAATACTGAAATTTGAAAATTTGGATATGCTATCCGTTTCACGCACTTTATCTTACGCATTTTATGGGGTCAATTATTGGCATTCATCCGATCGTGTATTTCTAGATCCACTACTGAAATATTCTGTTTTTCTAATGTAACAGAATTTTACTCCTCGAAAGCATAATATTGTTGTTTATTTATTTAGGCACGGAAAGGCCACGTGGATCAGCTCGAGGCAGAGATAGAAGCCGAGAGAATAAGAAGGGAGGAGGCTGAGGCGGAGGCCAAGGTCAGTGCCTTTGTAAAATGTACTAGGTGGAACCCGTCCTTTGGACGATTATCCTTACAGCCCTGCCGTGTGTTTGTGTTAACTTCATTTTCAGTTAATGAGGATCTCCCCTGAGACTTCATTAAATTAATTTATTATTCCTGTTGATTTTGGAACAATAGTGCATCAAATGCTCTCTTTTGTTTCGTATGTTTCCTAATTGATAGGAATTTCAGGAGTTGATTTCAATGTTGGCTATCTTACGAGTAGCACTTTCAATTCGCGTGACAGGTCCACCTTTTTCCCATGTGGCTTCAAGCCTGAGTGTTAGAAGGGAGTAAAGGGAGAGATGGAGGGTCTGGTCCCAGAAATCTGTAGTGGCTGCCCAGAACAAGCCCCAAACTCTTTATCGATGTAGAGAGCCTCCATGGGGCTCAAAAACCTTTGTACGGGTTCCAGTAGCATGGAGAGAGCTAAGCCCAATTAGTAAAGACCTATATCGTTATCGGGAAAAAACCCAGCATATCTGTAAAATGATCAATACGCTTCTGGGATGCGAGGCGGAAAAATGGAAGCTTAATTCAGAGCATGAAATATCTGTCAGTTTTGAACAATAAAATTACACGCTGCGCTTTTATGCACCTGAAAGTTCTTCTGTGCTCAATTCTCAATTTGATAGAAATTTCAGGAGATGTATATCGCAGTGAGTTTACAATTAGTCTCTCGGCTTTACGTGCTTTTTACTGTTAACTGTTTTTCTTTACACTTAAATTTGCTGTTTGTTATGTAAAGATTGTTTTATGAGGGGATGTCTGAAAAAATGATCCTACACTATGGTTTTGATGCATTTTAAGGCACAACGTGAAACGATACTCTTCGAAAACTGATGTGATATTCATGTTTTGTCAGATCAATCCGTTACCAGAACATGACTTTCTGGTGTTCAGTACACAAAAGCCGTATCAGAACTTTAACTCGGTACCTTATGGGAGCTCCCTTGCATACCCTCATGTACAGAATTTCGCCATGGTAAGCTCGTGGATGTTTCTTTTTTGGGCGCGAGGGTGCAGCACCTGACGGGCCATAAATCCAATGTGTATTTTGTATTCTGATGGAAAGACGAAAAAACTTAGTTTGAAACTACTGCACATTATGGCAATGATTTAGAGAAATTCACAAGAAGTCGAAAAGGAGAAGAAAAGAAGAGAAGAAGATCAGAAAATCCAAGAGAAGGAAGCAGAAAAACTGAGAATACAACAGGAGAAGGAGATACAGGAAAAGGAGGAGAAAAGGCTCAACGAAGCCAAGAAAATATTTGCTGAGAAACAGCGACTGGGTCTGCTCAACCGCTTTGATGATTGGACACTTGTGTCTTGTCCAGGAGGAGATGTACCAACTACAAGACCTGATTTAATTTTGTGCGGGCCTGGTAATAAGGGTATGATTGATGAAGGCGGAAACCTGAACCCACAGGAACCACAATCCACTCTCATGATGTCCATAATGATGTACCAGATGGTTGCTAGAAAGGGTGGCGTTGTGATATCAGATTTCTCCAAACAGAAGTTCTCCCCTAAGGAATAAGTAAGCAAGTGAAATGACTGCCTGCAGCGCTTTCTAATGCCAATTGTAGATGCTGATTCTTGCAATGACAACGCTGATATTAACTTTATCATATTTAGCAAATTATGAGATTTTTTTATATATTATTGCGGAGGGCGGCAGGGAATAGCTACATTGCTTCGCAAATTATCTTGATGGAAGTTTAAAATTGTTTCCCACAATTTATCTGCTACTATCCGTCACATACGTCTGTACAAATTGTTAAATACTAAATACACTGTCTAAAACTTTTATATCTGAAACTTATTCAGGAACAAGAAGAAATGGCTTATCAAGAAAAGAAGAGAAGGGAGGATGATCAGAAGCTGATGGAGGAGGAACTAGAAAGACAGAAGATGGAGCAAGAGGAAAAATGGCGGGAAAAAGAGGAACAGAGACGCAGGGAAACTAAAGCAATATGGGCAGAGAAAATACGATTACGTCAAATAAATCGCGTTCGTGATTGGACACTAGTGCCCTGTCCGGGAGGCGATGTGCCAACCTGGAGGCCGGATCTCATTTTGTGCGGACCTGGGAACATGGTGACCGTTGAAGAAGGCGGCAATTTGAATCCTCGCCCTGCCGACTGGCACCCTGTGTTGGCCGCAGAGGCTTTCACTTTAGTCGCCCCAAAAGGAGGGTGGGAATTTGAGGACTTTAGTGAACTAGAAATAAAGTTGGACTTCGAGGGCACTCCAATTCATTTCACTTTTAAGAAGGATTAAGAGGAGTATTTCAGGCATCCAATCAAGAGCAATTCATATAATTAGCACTTAATTTGAAAATTTTCCATTCAGTCAAAGAATTCGATGAAGTTCAACTTCATTTACGAGCTAGAGCAATAAGATATGTAAATTGTAGGCTACTGAAATATCTATCACGAAAACCCACTATGAGCATAAAAACAGAGAAAAATTATAGCGTTTCAAAACTGAAAACTGTAAATTCGCCAAAGCAGGATGGTCGAACTGAGACTGCTGAAAACCCGGGGCTAACATCTCAAAAGTCAGATTGACAAATGGTACCAATTCAGTACTAATTAAGTATAATAATTGAAATGGTGTCTATCAGTTCGAACATAAGTGCAAAGGCAGGTTTGATAAATGTCAGAGTTTTTGCAACAAAATATGTTTTTTATCAATACAAAAAATGAGGAAATAAAGACATCAAATAGCAAAGATAGACATCAGAATAAAGTTCTTGTTCCTTTTCAATTGGTTAAAAAGTGTAGTTTCTTTTTCGTTTGTAGTGGAAACAAATTGTCAATATAAACTAAATCTATGTTACATAACGTTAAAATCAATACAATTAAGAACACCAGCACAGAATTTATACATGCATGAATCACCAATTCACTCAAATTTAATGCCACTACTTTAATCACATCAGGAAAATTGTATTTAAAGCTAAGGATAATTTTTGTATTGCTGCTTGTCCCCTTTAGTTTAGTTTAAAAATACATAGCAGTAGGGTACAAAGTGTGACTTATAAAGAGTGATGGTGTGCTGAACAGCAATGGCAAAGCACATAAATTTTCTGTCGTTCCACAATTGTGGCAGCACCTGACGGGCAATAAACTGATAATGCATTGTTTTTGATGTGATGTGTACAGTTATTGGAGTGATGAAAAGATAATGAGACCGACGTTTTCAGGCTAAGAAGGAGGAAGCAGAAAGGGAGAGACATGCTCGAGAAGAGGCGGCAAAAATACACTCCGAGGCCTTAAAGAAACAAGAGGAACAGGAGGCGAGAGAGCTGCAGGAGAAAGAACAGGAGAGGATAAGGCGTATGAAGTTGAGACTGCAGTATAATACATTTGCGCAGGTGCTGATTAAAAAAGGCATGCGAGAGGAGGAGGTGTTTGCAGTAATTTCTGATTACAACACATTTGTAGCCAAGATTGGGAGAATAAACCGATTTTTTACGTGAGTTGAAACAAATACTTTTTTTTTTCATATATCAATTATACATGTTTGTTTTACCCATGTTTGTCCCAGTAGCTCACATACAAGTTTTTGCGTTACGATATATTTCTGCTTCTCCAGGGTGTAGGAAGTAAATCTCGTAATGACGCAAGAGCCTCAGGCAAATTCTTAATGCCACAAGAAATCTCATTGACACAATCTTAAACTTTTGGACCAATTTGTAGAAAATTAAAGTGATATTTTCTAAACATACCAAATGATTTAACTTCTCGTCTTCATTTTATTGAAATAAAAAGCGATGTGAGGGATATTTGGTACATAAGTTCCCATTTACAACAATGAAAATAAAACAACATTTTTTACCATTTTTAACATTGTGCCAATGGGACTTCCGTTTGGCATTATGAAGGGCTCTTGTGTCATTACGAGATTAGCATCCTACATCCTGTTCTTGGTTAAGATGTTGTATCTTCTTTGGTCTGTGTATGAAGTGACCAAACCACTTTCGAGTTTAATTTCAGAATAAAAATCTAATTGATAGGGAATCAACCACTGTTTACTTGTTTTCCTATTTTTGAGATTTTTATAAATAACACAAAAAACGGAACAACAAGGAATTAACAACATGTTTCATTGTTTACTCATTTTTTATTTTTTAATTTAGTTGAAAACAGGTCCCATTTCATAGTTTCATGTATTTCTAAGATTTTTTAGGAAACATATTTGTTTTCTTGTTTCAAATTTTTATGTAAATTACAAAATCGTAAAATATGAGAAAATGAGGAAACAGGTGGTCGAATCTCCGTTTTTCAGTTTAAAACTATAACTTAAAAATGTTTTGACCACTTTGTCACACTGACCTCCTTCTATGTAGCTTATCGGCTTGAATGGTCTTAAAACTGTTAATTGAGAGTAATGTTAACAAACAATATTGTTTTCACTCCTGTAAGTGTCTTTGTCAGTGGGGTACAAAGTGTAACACACAAAACTCGATTTTATATCTAAAACTATATGATAGTGTGCTGAACTGTTATGGTAAAGCACAGGAATTTTCTGCCGCCCACAATTGTGGCAGCAGCTGGAGGACAATAAATACATGCTACACTTCGTACCCTGCCGACGTCATTGCAATATTGAACGCAACTTAGTCATATCTTCTTTTTACGATCTTTAGTAAAGGAAGGATCGGAATTCCCAAGATATACGAGACCGGCAAAGCTAATACATTTATACACCTTCCTCAGTGATGATAAGGAAAGATTATTCAACCTGGTAATGCCACGAAGTGATACATCACACAAGAATGCAGAAACTTTGTGAGAGATCTCATGAAATGATATTCTTTTGACAAATGTCATGGAATTAAAAGAAAAGCCGGACTAAGTTAGTCCATCACATAAGGATGCAGAAACGTTCTAAGAAATGAGCAAGGATAGAATCACAGGAAATGATATTCTTCTTGAAAAATTGCACGGAATTTGCAAAAGAAAATCAACTGCAAGTTAGTTCACTACAAAAAAAACAATGATCAGGGATGAACATACTTGGATTTAAAACAATGTTATTTATGGCGTGTCAACAGCATGTCGTGGAATTATCTTGTCCTCAAACAGTCCAGAATTGAGTGACAATAGTTTAGTTACGTCAAAACGAGATATTATCTTGTCGATTTGTTTATTTACTTCTTTACATGAACTTGGTGACAAATAGGTGTTCAACTTACCTTTTACTTTGTAAACATGCATAATATACAAAATGTTTATGGAATGTAAGATTTAAAACAAACCTGTTCACAAGGTAATATTTCGCCTTGATGTGCCTATTTTGGGAGCTTTATATTTTGGCAAGGTAGACCTAAACTTTGTTCATCTGTAAACCGGATTTTACCTTTTGTCCAAGCGAGTGACACCGTCCATATTGATATTTGTAATCTATTTTAATGATACAATTTATAAATACTAATACAGATGTATCAAATTTATTGTTTTTTGTAAAAAAACAACAACAAGTACTTGAGATGATATAACTGTGGAGTTGGGGTTGCATGAAAGAGCACACTAAAATGTAGAGGGTGAAATTCGTTTCATTTTTGGGACAATAGCGCATCAAAAGTACAGCTTGAAATACTTTCGTTCTTTCCTTTGTTCTCTCTGTTTAAAAAAATGATAGCAATTTCACGAGCTTCATCAGAGGAAAAAGAAGAGAGGGACTTCATGCTTAAAGTACAGATTGGGCAGTAGGATACAAAGTATGACATTAGAGCTGAGTTTCGGTGTTCGTATTCGTTCGTTTCACTCATATTCGGTTATGATAAAGCAAATTAGAATCCCGGTTTATATTTGGTTTTACTTTTTTATGTATCAATTCTTATTCTTCTTATTATTTATTCGTTTCATATTTGTACTGTGTGTTTACATCCAACATATACATGTGTAATTTATATCGTTTTTATAGTAAATATGAAACGGGAGAGAAGCTAAACCTTACAGTTGGACTGACAGATCAGTGCTTCACTCCTTTACTAATATGCATATTATATAACACTTGGTTTTTTGTTTTTTAATTAAAATAACAACCAATTACTAAACAGTTTGTGCAGACAGGTTTTACAGATAAAATTACAATGTTATGTAATATAGTGTGATATGTCATCACAGTATGAATAGGCCTGTGTTTACAGATAGTTCTATTTGATACCATTCATTATTAGTAACATAATATATTACAGCGTATCATGAATTTTGTTGTTAAAAGCAATAAAGTTTTTACTTTTACTTTTTACAGCATCTTCTCTTTTATAATTAAATCCTTGTAATATAAATACTTGTACATACACTTTATATTTTAACCTACCATGATATAGTAAAATATAGATAAACACACAAGTGTATGATTACTGTTAATCCTAAATGATACTGGTAGTGAAGTGTAACATTAATAAGACAGTGTATGCCATGTTTTAACAGTAGTCCTCTTTACATACGATCATTTTTATAACACATTTATACCACGCTTTGTAAAGTTTGTATTCTTTTATCCAGTATTGAATTTAGATGAAAATGTTCATAAAGTCAAGGCCAAGATATTTTAGCATATTGTATACTGTCTTAAACTTATATAAGAGTTGAGCCAGAGTTAAAGTCCGTATTCTTCACTATCAGAAATTTTACACCTTTTCTTATGTCTCAAAAGTTCCTCTGGATGTTTGAACATTGCATTACATATTTTACAGCTGTATCTGGGAACTCTATGCATTCGTTTATGTATTCATAGCAGGTGTCAACTCTTGGCTGAAAATCGGCACATCTCACAAGCCCATCTTTGATTTTTGTGATCTTCTAAATACCTTGTTAGCTCACCACTATGTTTATAACTTTTATCACAGTTTTTATACATGCAAAAATAATGAGTATGCCGTTGGTGGATGACTGCATGTTTCCTCAGCTCACTTTTAAAAGTGTAAGATATGTTGCATTTAACACAGCTGTACTTTTTTATACTATGTTCATAATGGTGTCTTCACATTGAACTTGGTGTTTTAAATTTTCTCCCACATTTGTCACATAGTACAGACATTTTATGAATTTGTTTATAATGAGCATTCAAGGATCTTCTATCCATACACTTAATTTTACATACATGACAGCAGATATAGTCCTTAGCTTTGCGTCTGGGCAGATACACTGTTCTTATCTCCAGTCCTTTTGATAATGTTAATTGTTTGGCTTTTGTAATAGGAGGTTTCAAATATTTCGGCAACTGTCGTCGTTTTGGGGATATGACCAATTTTTCATGATCCACTGATAGGGTGCTTTTGACTTCATTATCCCAGTAGTTTATTGTGTCATCAGAGTCATATTGTGTATTTTCCTTATCAGCGTTTTTTGTCACAGTTTGTTTTCCAAGAGCGTTGTTTTTAACCAACTTCTTTTTACTTCTGGTATTGTATTCAAAAGTTTTCAGTATTTTTGGCTCACCCGGTTTTTCCAGCATAGGTACTCCACCACACCCAGAGGCTTGCTGAAGCATTTTTGGCACAATGACATTGAATTTTCTACCCTCCCGCAGAAATTTGTTTCGGGGCACCAACTCCACATAGAAGCTGTTTCCTATGTAAGCTAAATGAATGTTAGTGAACAGTAGGCACAGATCATGATTCTCAGTGTCAAATTCTCCATACAC
>JBCAUI010264745.1:0-15986 GCA_038406195.1 Haplosyllis anthogorgicola
ACTAGACCATCCTCATGCATGTATCATAAGCAATAAACGTAGAGTCATTGTAATGCCTCGGGTTAGTGTTATCTGTATCGCAACACGTAAGCATAACCCCACGACATTATTCCGGTACAAAAGCACCATCAGACAATACAAGATTATTTTCATGTAATACATGTATGGCGTATTGCTTTTTACCAGCAACATAAAGAACTTATATTTAAATCAAACATGGTATTCGAACTTAATGAACTTGCAGTTTAAAACCACTCCTTTCGCATTAAAAGTGGGATTACGTCACATTTGGCAAGCATGTAATGAAAAGAAAGTATCTAGTTCACAAATTGGCAGCACTAGAAAAGTTAATGTGGCGAAACCTCATTTATTTATGAAGGAAATTAGAGAAAATATCAACTCATAGATAAGTACGAGCCAAAGTCTGGAAATTGGTCCAGAAATGACATAATAGTTCCTCTACAAGATGAGGACTTCCACAAAAGCACAGGTACAACAAACTGACGCATTATTGGAAGCCTGACAGACCGACTGATCGGAAGGTCGGTTGTTCGATCCCTGTCAGCATTCCCGCTGAGAACTAATGATTCCAAGTCCGGACTGGTGGGTTAATTTAAACGGGACTGCACTCATTAATTCCATGTGAAATATGGAACATGTATATCAAAACATTGAAACGCTCAAGTTTTGTGCATTCGAAAAAGTCTGTTATAGAATGTTTGTCATATTTGGAGTTTCCCTCCCACGAAGAAGGGCTAAGACAATGAGGCTTTAATTTCAGTAATAGCCCAGAACGGGATCCTGTCATCTCCAAATTGCTCATAAAGTTACTTTGGAGTTTAAACTTTTGTAAGGAAATGTCAATATTTACAAAAGACAATTTATTTGCGCAATGTCTAAAATGTTTTACAACAAGATTCAAACAAACACACTATAAAATAAATGATTACATGTTGTTGGAAATATTCCAGTAAATGGAAATAGACCTCAAGCATGTGTGTAGATCGAGTGTTGGATGATTCTTACATGACATACTTCTGTAGATTATGTAGCCAACAGGGAATTATATGATACTTGAAAGGTCCTTTGGAATATTTCCTCGTACGCTACATCAAAAAATAACAACTCTTCGGGTTCCACACACATGTGTCACCACCAGGTTAAAACAGAATGTATGAGGACAGCTTCTAACCCTTATGGTGTCTTTGCATCCACTCGTTCTCTCATCCATTGAAGGACTAGCCATCATGATGTGCATCAAAATGTTATAAAATACGTTCGAAAACTGTAATAACTACATACTGGTAGTTGATCACAGAACCAAATAAACTTTTTATCGTTGTGATACTTGTGAGAGTATAACATAATGCGTGCTAATTGCCAAATTAATACAATTATTTCTGTAATAATTTCAGATGGAGAGAAACAGAAAAGCGGTTGCTGTCTGTGTTGGTAAGATCACATGCAAATGTTAATTATAAAGGGTTTTTAATCCTTTTGTAAAAATAAAAGAATCATCATTTAAACAAATGTATCTATTTGCAATTGTACCGTGATGAATGAACCGTTCTTGGATGTTGAACATTCTAATGTTACATGGTGAGACAGAACCAAGTCATGGCATCCAGACCAGAAAGGGAAGCTTGCTTTCTGTTGGTTAACATTTGCAATTCGGAAATTATTTAATCTGCAGAATTTATTACGAGTCATTGAAGCATGATATTTATTGATATTATCGACAATTATCATTAATTATTTTGAGACATTTGTTCTAGAGATAACTCATTTCTTGTTGAAGTGCATACATAAAAGAATATATAATAAATGTTAATCACAAATTTATTTGCTTTTCTTTTAACAGCTGCAAGGGCGGAGGTAAGTCCAAGAAGTAAGTAACAGTTTTCAATAACATTTTCTCCTTTCTACGCTAAAAAAGGCAAATGACGAATAAAGATTATGGGAATAGAATATTCGCAAAATCCTTTTCGGGGTGAAAAAAAACCTGATACGTTTGCTGATACACACCACTTGAGGCAAACCCGTACTTTCTTGTACTTTTACGAGATGTTATGAAAAGTGTCTTATCAACCCTAAATGGTTGGCCTCGAATTGATATGTATGGAGAATATGCAGTTACAGTGTACAACCTTTACTGTATTATTTAAGTACGTTCGGCTTTCCAACAAGACTAAGTCTTAAGACGCCATAAACAATGCAGTTCATTTATTGATGGTATTTACCTTATTCAGGCATGCAGGAGAAAATGACATGGTCGTGACGAACCAGCCAGGCACTGAGGCGGTGGTCATCAAACAACCGCAGTCCAACGGTCATCAGAGATCCTTTACGATTGAAGACTGCTCCTACATAGACGAGGGAAACGAAACATTCGAGGAGAAGAAATGGAAGGAGAATGGCGGAGCCAGTATTACAATAAACGACGTCAGTGGAGTGAAGGTTGAGGGACCTGACTCGATAGAAGGGGAGTCCAAGAGATACTGCTATGTATGCACCAAGGTGGTGTATGGGGACGGTGTTAAACTGACTTACTGGAAATGTAACACATCCTGCCTGAATCGTATGACACTGTGTGTTACGTGTCACTCTGGTGCTGCTACCAATTCTACTGTCATAATGCAACATTACAGCCACATGAAACAAAGATAAGTCCTTTGTGCTTTATACGTTGCCATTTTGTATCTTACCATAACATTTACATTGCCATTATATTTTACTATATTCGTTATTTTACTACTAATACTAAACGGTATTCGAGCATCGGACTTTATTTTGTTAGTGTTAACGTTTTTTGCTTTGAGCAAGAAATTGCCAGTTGTAAGTGATATTTTGTATCCAAGTGTCTTAACACTTTCTATCGAATTTTATTTCTACATTCGTAGTCGTTAGGCTTATCACAAAACTTGCTGTTATAATGCTTCATGCAGCTTGAAAGGATTGCTACGACAAAACAAATCCGTGTGCTAACCGATGAGATCAAATTTACACATGAAAATCAATTTTTGATATCATGTTTACTTGTGTAAAAAGCTTTGCAACATTATGCAATTTGTTATTTTCATGTCATACATGTTTAATAATGAAACATTGAATTGCTTTAATATAAACTAACAATGTAAGTGTGTAACAATGTTCTTGTATCTGTCTACAGTATTGTAATTACGGGTGTAATTGCAACACAGTTTGTAAAGTGTTTAATATTTGTAAATCATCGCTTTGTACACAACAGAAAAAATTCCAGTTGCTTGCACAGTTATTAATCAGTTAATTTGTATTTGGCAAAATGTGACATATTGTCTGAATTTAGACCACTGAGTATCTAATATAGCTTGAATTGATTAAATTAGAAACGGTTTGTAGGCAATCGGAAAGAAAATTTAAAATGGTACTGCAGTTCGATAAAAGATAGAATTTAAAAAATTCTATCAAACTGTTTGATACACATGCCATGACTGAATTCCTGATGCCTACATTTTTCTCAAATTGCCACCAACATCAATTAGAATGGTGGGCAATGTGATTCCACGAGAAATCCAAAATTTTGCGGTCTCAATTTCAATTCATGGTACGAAGTGCCTGTATTCCCAGTAAAATTGCTGCTGAACCTGGTATTTAAATATTCAAAGTTGGCAATAGAATAGCAACTAATTCGACTGAGTTAATGTTCCACATATGTGGCTGAAAAACCTTTAGTTTTTGCCCATTTTATGAACGTTGTAATGAAACAACTTAACGATACAAATGTAATTAAATGTAGTTAGCCTTCATACATAACGTTTATTATGCCAACGAAGCTATTATTCAACAATTGAAATGTTTGTAACTGGAAAAGGATTCTGTTGTGGAAATTCTGTAGTGGAAACAGCTGTGTACATGTAATATCTTTGGCCAAAGTTACTATAAAGTTCATGACTATAAATGACATTAAATATGTTACACAATACGATGAAAGATAGTTCGTACGATAAGATTATATATTCTGTCGAAACATGTCACCTCAATAACGGCATGCAGCTGAATAAAAAAATACATCAATAATATTTAAATTTCATGTTTATTTGTTAGACAGTTTCATGTCAAAGTTAACAATTGTTCATCTTATCTGGTTCATGGTAACATTTTATTTTTCTTACGAACGATTGCCCCAGCAGACTGACCACAAAATTAAGATAATTTTGATAAAATATGGTAATTCTTTACAAATATTACTGGTTAGTGTTAAGCTTTCCCATGTTGTGAACTCTGGCACACATGAATTTTTGTTACATGTAAGTGATCAGTAAATAGAAATATTTAAGACGTGTGTTAAAACTGTTTAATAATATAAATGCAATTTATAAAGAAATAACAAAAATAAAAAACGTTTAGCCTTTTGTACAAACAGTAGATCATAATATTAACCACAGTGGCAGTTCATCGGAGTAAGTAATTAAAGAAACTAATTCAGTTTGTAATGACTTTATTGTTTTATGTGTAAATAATTCAAGAATACTTTTCATTATACTTGAGTATAATACTTACAGGAGTTGCACATATTACTGCAGATTTGTTTTTGTCTTTGGGGAAGTGAGGCTGAATGGGAGTGGTGGGATGAGTTCATATAACATTGTAAACGTTTGTTAAAATAGACTTAAATAACGTACAACTGAGAGTCAAATTTCCGTTATATTTCAGTCGTATCATTCCAATACGTCATTTAATTTTGAGTTTGTTATTGTATTTTAAAAATTATGATTAACATTTGAATGATTTTACTTTGTTTAATTAATTTGGTGAAGTTACAGAATTGTATGGTTAAAGTTCATTAACAAAGAAGTAATGGGACGTTGCGCGTTAGCCGCTGCTAAGTTACGGAGATGCCTGGCATGGGGTAGGATGGGAGGGCAAAGTGGGTCCCAAGCTTTAAATGTTCCAGTACAAAAAATGTTTTGCTGATTTTATATTGTGAAGCTACGTGAAGCAAAAACATTTGTCGCTTCCACCTGATACTGCAAGAAATTACATTATTTTTCTATCGAGATTTCGCATAGTGGTAGACTTTAATTTGTTTCCAAATAAATTTATATAATCAATAAGATGTATAAATGTGGCAAACATGAAAAATCATTTTTGTACAACCTTAATCATTGTTAAATGTAAATGAAGATTATCGTGTGATTGTTGAAAATCTTGTAATAATTCATGAGGGAAAGATGATTTTTCATCCGTTAAAAGTGCCATGGCTTTCACTGTAGGATTTTAAAATAAAATAAAGTGTACCAAACGACGAATGTTCTTAAATTTTTTGAATTAATGCGGTATTATTTATGAAAATTGGAGATTTGCCTACACCAGTTGGTAGTTTTACCTGACATAAATATTGCTGTGTAATTTCCTTAGTTTGGCATTATTCCTGTCATATGCCATGCCATTAATATATTTATGTTGTCTGGGATGTTCTCTTTCAATTTACTTTATGTGGTTGTGTGTAGACAGGACTGTGTCGTCTACATTAGCGGAACGGCTACGCAAACAAGGTTATTTTTTGCTCTTGCACGATGTGAACTTCTTTTATCATTTTTTGATTTACGTAACAAATTTGATCAATTTCATGTGATGGAACATGGTGCGTAAAACAAATAATG
The DNA here is from genome assembly GCA_038406195.1 of Haplosyllis anthogorgicola. NCBI lineage: Eukaryota > Metazoa > Annelida > Polychaeta > Phyllodocida > Syllidae > Haplosyllis > Haplosyllis anthogorgicola. The sequence continues at coordinate 5,643 of JBCAUI010264745.1, forward strand.
CGGACGAAAGAAAAGAAATTCATGAATGGTGCTAAAACTGAACATTTTCATACCGAAGTTATTTCACGCGTAAGTTCCGCCCACCCACCGCATGTGCTGGACCTCGGAAGCGAATTGGCTTTGGAAAATCTGTTGTTATGTGTATTGTTTCCAACCAAAGCGCCGGACGCTAAGAGCAACTGTAGTTCAACATTGTTGAACAGTTCAGTAACAGAAGGATCACCATATCATTTGTAAAGATAATGTTGCAAGGAATATGTGTTTATTTTATCTTTATTCATGATCAATTACAGCTGAGTGGTAAACTTTTAATTAACAAAATTTCAAGTTTATTTAATTTAATAGACATTTTCATGTCAAAAGTTAACATAATTCATCTTATCTGGTTCTTGGTAACATTTTGAAGAAAGAGGAGGGACTTTCATTACAGATGGCATTTTATTTTGGAACGATATGGTACATACATCTCCTCAGGAAAGACATGCAGCAAAGTTGAGTTCAAAATCTTGACATTCATAACGTTGTCAATACAACATGAATGTGTGAATCAGTTAATCGCTTCGAAATGCATCACTCAGAAGTTGGTAGGTTTATTTCCTCATAAGATGTAAATCCAGGTTTATAAATGGTTTGCCTTTTAGTATAAATATCTTATTTATTCGAAATGAAGCATCCTCCCTAATAGAAGCACCCCCTTATTCTGAAAGAAAACAAATTACAGATTTTTTTCCAATTTGGAAAATTTTTGATAGTCACATTTTGTCACATGATATTAATATGTTGTATGACAACTTTTGGGCGACAGAAAACTTATCTTAGATTAGAATGTTTGCCTCATGTGTAGAATTGGTCCTTTGATTTTGTTTTTAGAAAGGCACCCCGTCAAATTTTGGTCTTAGCACTGGATGCTTCTATTCGAATAAATACGATAAATTGTTTCACTTGTAGATATGGTCTCAGACAACACGCGGGCATGAAGTTCGTTCAAGACAAGTACACGGTGAAAGGAACACGTACTGGAGTCATTTTATAAAATATTTATTTCTTGTGCATATACAAACTATTTCATTCACGTTACACGTTGTATTTGATCGTATGATATGAAATCACACGAGTAATTCTATCAGAGAGAGGTATCCATATATATATTTGTTTACACTGAATATTTTTAACACTTATAACTGACCTCCAACACTTATAACTTATCTCTAATTTATTCTGAGCGGGAGAACGGGCGATAGTAGTGGATTTTATATTTTATTTTGCTAACATTTATCGACTTGATGTACCATTTTTGAACATTTGACACGTTGATAGACAAATTTTCTCATTTTCAGTAATTAAATCCCTTGTTAAGATGCAGCGATTACCTCATGAAGCAATAGAATCAAAGATGTCCACCGAAATCGCTGAGTCCGCTAAATTACTCGAGCACCCAAGGAAACAAACCAGGATGAGAAATGTTAGGTTCTCAGATTCTTTTCTGGTTCCAACACAGATTAACTCAAAAAGACTGTGTTTTAACAGTTGACTTTTAACAAACAATATTGTAAGCTGAGGCTGCTCCTTGCCTGTGGGATCCATCTAATGGGCAGCAGAGCTTGCATCGATCCAAATCTCAACAGAGCAGTACAGTAAAACCTGCCATCTACGATCACCTCTTTTGTCACAATATTTTCGTCGTTAATGATAGGTGGTCGTAGATCACAGGATAAACATAATGTAAAAATAATCTATGTACTCAACTATATTGATCGTAAATTGGAGGTGGTCGCAGAATTCGGGGGTCGTTGATGACAGGTTTTACTGTACACACCCTTTCCATGCTGGGGCACAACAGCTTTAAAGACAAGGCAAGAGTTATCTATACATGTACCGATGATTCTCTTTATTTAGACCCCCTAAATAAAAGACCATGGTCTAAATAAAAGAACTTTGATATTTAGACCATGGTCTAAAAAAATAATTCTGATGCAAATTGTTCGAAATCTGCAAAAAGCTCCAGTGCAGCAGCATTTTGTGGCTTTTTAGTGTCACATTTACCTTCTATTTACAAACAAAATTTATTAATTAAGAAATATTGCTCTTTTTACCATTAAATTATCCTTAGCAATTTGTAGAAATTACCCACTAGTGGAATTGTTTTTATTTTACAAGATTGGCCTTTCTCATTAGTTAGACCATCTTCTCAACTGTAAGACCAGGGTCTTTTATTTGGTGCCAATTTTATTTGGCCAAAAAGGGTATTCCTCATCTACAAGACCAGGTCTAAATAACGAGAATCTCCGGTATGTAAGCATACAGCCCAATATAGGTACAGTATGTAGGCTAATTACACACAATAGAGTGGTTTTTCCACAACAAAGCAGGAAATAAACGGTGATAGGAGTGATTCGATACAAATGTATTACGTGTATTTGTTCCGTTAATTAAAGACGAGGAAGCATTTAGGTTACAAGAACACCTCAGAATTTGCCAACTGAATGTGGAACGCTTTGATACATTATTTTGGTCGAGAAGTTGTCCTTTACCTACATTCATAAGTTTCCGTAGATTTGAGTCATTGTTTCTGTTCTGCGGTGTTATCTACAAGGTCGGCAACAAAATTTGAAGATGTCCGATTGTGAATTCGACTGTGACTGTTTTGGGTCCAGTAGTAGAAGAAGTAAGTTACCTTACTTATGTTTTTAATTTGATAGTATTAATCTATCGCTGTAATTAACAGTAACGCATGTTAACTCAGTGGCGGATCCAGGATTTTTTCGACGGAGGGGCGAAAACTTCATGTATTGACTCATAATTTCCACTTGCGTGTTAGCCTAGTTTATTATTTGATATACACAATACAAAGATGTGAATATGAACTGTAGATTACATTGTCTGAAAATACTTAAATCAACACGAAGAACAGAAGTAATGTTGTGTACATATTTTGTAGTATTATAAATGTAATTGTATTTTGAACGTTAATCTGTCCACAGGAATAAAATGCTGACATAATTCGTGCTTACACGAATAAAATGTGAATGACGGGTTTCTTTATTTCCAGATAATGATGGTGACGATGATTGCTGCAAATGTGATGGAACGTGTTGTGTTGGATTGTATGTTTTGAGCATATATGAGCAGATTTCAATAGAAAGTGTCCAATTGCAATAGAATATAACTCCCATGAACTCCTATAAAATTTGATTTTACGGTTTTCATTGCAGTTGGGATTGTTGCGAAGATACAGAGAAACCTCGTGCTTCAAGGTAAGTGCAAAAGATCCAGCAGAGTGAATTATTTTTGACAGTAAGATAACATTCAAGGTTTTACCTAATTTATGTTTACCTATTTTGATAAACTAGGCAAAAAATTTAGACAAATTAAGTAAGAAAATTAGGCTAATTAACCTAATTAGGCTGACAAAAATAAATAGGAAAAACCTCGAATGAAGTATCTCCGTAGGGAAGGAAGTACATTTGAAATTTACAATCCTTCTCGTTGCCTCTTTTCGTTTAAGACAGGACGACATTCTTGTTTTTCTATTCGAGGTTTTTCCTAATTGCGTTTCTGTCAGATCTGACAGATCTATCAGATTTGTTTGCCATCATAAATCATACAAGGTAGGACATGTGTTGTCTGTCATTACAATTAAATCATGTATGATAACTAAGAATTGTAATAAACAATTTGTGTTACATTTTTGTTAATTTGTACTGAATTTATTACAGTTATCAGATCTGACAGTTGTGTGATGGTGTGTTTTTGCATACCTAGGGGATTCCTCCTGTGTCCCAACTTAGGGTTAGCAAGTTAGCCTTGGGCCAACCATCTAATTTATCAATTAGTGAACCTTAAAGAAGTCTTAAAATATCTACGACGAGACGGAAACAGAATATCATAACTTTATTTCCTTTCCTATTGTAATTTTTAGTGAAAACATCAATATACCAGAAACAGAGATGAGCCCTGTTACAACTGGGTCAAATGAAAATGCTCATCCACCAGTTGTAACAATGCAACCTGTTCCAGCGACAGCTCCTGATACCGACTACGCAGACGACTCCAAAGAAGATCATAAGATGCACATAAAAAAGGACACTGGTGCAAGACTGGTGCAAGACGTTGCAGACGTTTTACTCGATGATGATTATGACGATTTTATTGAAAGAAATTGCTCCGTTTGCAACGTATTAATTGTTGACGGGGATACTTATTGGAAATGTGGCCGATTATCTTGTGGCAACCGAATAGCGTTGTGCATCCCATGTTACGCTGATCCGCCTGCGATCGTTATTGAACATCGCGGACACATGGTGCAAAGACAGATAGGCCCAGTCACTGCAGGTGCTGTTGGAACTGCTGGAATTGCAGCAGTCGTGCTATAATTCTTCATTGTATATATATCATGAGATGTGCCGTTAGTTACATACAGAATAAAGTCTTCAAAATGTAATCGTAATTGTTTGCTTTGTCCAGCATCACTATTTACGGAGTTGGTGTTTTTAAATGTCGTGAACAAGACTCCGAGTAACGGTATGAGAATAATCAACTCTTTGTAACCTCCTTGCACCCATAGGATAAATCCAAAGCTACTTAGCCAAAAAACAAACAAACAAACAAATTATACAATTCAGCCAATTAACTGTGGAAAACAAAGATCACAAACAGTTCATTACACCAAATACAAAACTGAAATGCATCGCATCCATCAAACTTTATTAAAGCCGTTGGACAAGTTAATCGGCCACACAGCGAATGTCCTTTAATCGGCATCGGGTCGTTTACTTATTCCGAAGCGCACTTAACATTAGGTGAATACAAATATATGCATTTGTTACAAATGACTTTCGAAAATGTCGCAGAATAAAAACAATGCTGATAGAACACGACAACAAAGTTGCGGTAAGTTTAACATAACTCTGAACTTTACCCTGGTATTAGGGCACTCGGCTTCACACCTGCAGGAGATCGCTTGATAATTTAGCTCTTGATGGGAGAATTAATTTGCAGGTTTTATGTTTTATCTCTACAGCAGTTAGTCAATTCGAACTTCAAACTTTTGCCTAAAAATGAGACAAATTTGCCTAAATAGGAAGGCAAATTATCAATTTTAGTAATCGACCCATTGTAAGTCCTCTTTCTGGATACAAATAATAGTTATATTACTAACAATTGTATAAAATTGCTTGCCTATTTAGGCATATTTTCCTAAATTTTTAGGTTAAAGTTCGAAAAACCTTTAGTTTAAACCTCTTAAGAATACTGGTAAATTATGACGACGAGTGCTGCGAGGGGTATTATTTCGTAAAGTACGCGGAGTTTTAAGTCAAGTTCCATTGGCGATTGCAATCTAATCTATTCAGTCAATATTGTCTCATCAAGGGCAAATTAGTTTTACGAGTTAAAACCGTTATATTGGCAACATATTCAAAAGCTTAATTAGGTACTTTGATTTCAGTGAGTTGTGGATTAGACATTTGCTGTATGATGTGCTGTCTACTATGCAGGTATGTTTTCACAAGTAATACTTATATCTAAAGATTGTATCTAAAATTGCATGCTAATATATTAATTGTCAACATTTGCATAAACTACAGTAAAATTTTAAATATCTTTTATGCAGTGAAGACTTCTTTGAACCAGACGATGCAGCAGTATATTCCGGGTACGTCCCCATATAAATTAAAGACACAGGTTTGAGCTTATGTATCAATTCCATAATTGCAACATTTATAGATTTTGTCTACATTGCTAAACAGGTTCATCGCAAGAGGCAGTCTTAAATCTTACTTGCATACTGAACCTGTGATATTGTGTGTTTCACCGACGCTCACCAACATTTTCCCAACTAAGTTTTCTATCGGATCTGTCGGATTTGATAGACATTGCAGTTGATATAAAGTGGGTCATGTGTTGCTTGCAACTAGACGATACATCGTAACTATTATTTATAATAGGCAGTATTCTTTGTATTTTTTTAAAAAATTTTACTAAATCAGTAAATTAGTTAACCTACCAAATGTGTCAGATCTAGCAAAGAATAAAAAACCTCTACACGATACACAAATAATCGTCTTCATATTTTACAGACATTTCGCACATGTATATTTGATTGTAGAAGTTGCTCGAAGGAAACGGAACAACCTGTATCCAAAGAGTCAGATGTTATTCTGAAACAACCTCGGCCCAAACCAATAACAGTGCTCGTAGATCCAAAAACCGGAGCCGTCATTGACTCAGTGGATCCTATCATTGCTAATCGACGCAATGATGTCAAGAAAATGTATATCAACAGAAAAGATCGGGGTTTACATTAATTAATTGTTAGGTAATGAAAAACCACGCACTTGTCTATATATATTTAGCACTTCCCTGCGTATTTATTCACTATACGTTTATACATGTAGAGGGCTCTGGAACTGTACTATTGGCTGTGCTTGGCTTTGAAGCTGTTGTACCCCACTATATAAACGAAAGCCAAAGCTGCTTTGGCTGCTCTGGTTCTTGCTATTAGGCTCTGGTTAGATCACTGGCCCCCCCTAGACAAACATAGACCATACAGCTCCAGCTTAAACTGTAATCCTAGTTACATAAAGACACTGTTTAAAACTATATGGACTGTGTTAAGTGTTACTTTGTATTGGAACCACTGGAGAAAAGCCGAACACAACATAATGAAAATGATTACATTGTACATCGAGTTTTCCATTATATTGTTGTGAATGCAGAATTGTGTGAATAGTTGCTTATCTATTAAAGTTATCATGAATTTGTTTTGGACAATACACTTTATGTGACACAGGAATTGGTATCGGTATCGGTGTTTGTTTTATTTATTTGTTTTTGTTAAATTTTTTACAGTAAAAGTATTCATCTCTTCAGTGTAATGTAAACAAAAGAGTTGATACATAAGCCCATATTGCACCTTCTCTCGTCTGACACAGATCATTCTGATGTCTATGGCATGCCGCATGCTTAAACGAATCCTTGTTAAACGTGTGCTTCCTATCAGAAATGAACCATACTGTTTATTGTTCACGAACAATTCTGTCAAGATTTGGACTTTGTGACGTCAGCACCAACTACATCAGACACACTTGAGTAACCTTCTTTCCTGCAATTAAAATTGGTTTTATGTTAATTTTTTTGGCTACCAAACGCTCACAATTAAACCACATTCGGTCACAATTTGATTAACTATCCATTTGAACATCATGATCAATAAACAGTGGTTCCCACTTATATCGATATATTTGACCACATGAAATTGTATCGACACAAGTGGGATATCGATATTAGTGAGGAAGATATCTGCATAACTTAATTTGATGCACAACATGAGATCATATTAATGTAAGCGAGATATCAATATAAGTGATATCGATATAAGCGGGGACGACTGTAATTGTATGTTTTCCATTATAGTATTTTACTAACTCTAGTATCTCAGCCAATTCTCTCTTTACTCTTCCAACAAGGGGCGGACCATCAAATGTGAGGGCTGTGTACAATTGTACCAGTGATGCACCAGCTCGTAACTTCTCATATGCATCTTGGCCACTTGATATTCCACCCACTCCAATGATCGGTATCCGTCCTTTACAGTAGAATAAATTAAAAAGATTGCTTTTAAGCGTGAGACTAACAAATTGTAATGTAAAAGTTTTATTTATCATTCCAGAATGGAGTCATAAGCCTGTTTGGAAATTGACATATCAAAATCCAGGGTCACATTGCAAACTAAATTTTGAAAAAAAAAGAAAACAGTGAAATATTTACCCAGTGTCAGTTTATACATATCTTGGATGGTCTTAGTTGACATCTGCTTCAAAGGTTCACCACTTAGTCCTCCTATTTCTGATTTATTTGAACTTTGAAGAGAATCAGGTCTGCTTATGGTTGTATTGCTCACTATTAAACCGTCCACACCTCTCTACAAAAATTACGATACATTAATATCATAGATAAAAATAGCACAAGTACATGTAACCATTAAGATTTAGATTTTCCCAGTAAAATTAACAAACTGAAAAGGCAGTTCGTAATTCCATACTGCAAAAATATTAACATACATAATATCCAATAAATAGTGTTGCTCTTTAGATTAAACTTAACAAACCTGTTTCCTAGCAACAACAGCTGCTATGTCTATTTTATCCTGTTCACTCAGATCGGGTGCAATCTTAACCAACAATGGTGGTTTGGGTTCACATTGAAGTTTGTCTCTTTCTTCGATGACCTAATGGGTGTAAATGTGTCATTTCACAAAGCATAGGTACATCCAAAAGTAGACGAGAAACGTGGGTGTGTGACTCATTCCAGGTTCCTGAATACGTTTTCCACACCGCCTTTTCAAAATAATTCAGTTGGTACCCCTGTAGGTCTTAAAGTGTCTCAGTGCTGCTTTGATACAAACGTAAGTCTCTTCCTTTGAAATGTTACTCGCTTGTTTTCATATTTTTATACATTTCGTACTAGACGAACTCCAACATACCTTATCAACCAGTTGCTGGAGCTGTTTTCGTCCCTGCATAGCCCTAAGACCAGGGGTGTTAGGACTGGAAACGTTGATCACCAGATAATCAGCTATGTCACCAAATTTCTTTACTCCTTGCACATAGTCGTCTACGGCATCTTTTGTCGTTTTGTTTTTGCCAAGATTAACACCTAATATGCCAATCTCTACAATGCATGGTACACAAATCAAATACTGCTAACACAAAACAATTTAGTCTTCGGCATGCTTAATATTGTGGAGCATAATTCACGTTCACAACCAGCACAGTCAATTCCCAAGCACACTTATTTCAATGTGGGGAATTACCTGGCGAATTGCGTATTCTAACTCTGGGTCGATCTGGGCTCCAAAACTGTTCGTTTAATATATTTCGATCACCTGGGGCTTCTCTTCCTAAAATAGAAATCGGCTTGAATAAGGTGCTAATGAGGACCTGAGCTCACTTGACCACAATGGGACATATTGATCTCATAACATTTTGCAGATGAACATTAAACTCTGGATGGGACGACTTTTTATAGAGCTGAAAGTTGGGATAAAAGTAAACGTACATAAAAGTGTATGAAGTCTTTGCACAATGCCTGCAATAGTGTAGAAAGAAAAACAGGAAATCTCAACCGTATACCCAGCAGGACTTCTCACAGACAATGACAACAACTGTATTGTCATACATATAAGTCTGTAAACAATTTACAGACAATACATGCATTTTTATGCTCTTACAAGGTTACTTGTAGCGAACGATATGCATAACTTATAGATACCTAGTTTGCAAGATAGTCTTCCCTTTAACCGTTCATACACTACTTCATGACCATCACTGTTGAAGCCATATCTGCAATAGTGTCCAAAATTATACATATTTATTTTTTCTATAAAGTATGCAGCTACTACATGTTTATTAATCAAGCTTAAAATAAATACGTTATAATACACATTGTGATTCATAATCACATTACCTGTTGATAACAGCCTTGTCTTGTGGTAGCCTGAAGACCCTTGGTTTAAGATTTCCCTCTTGTGGTTGAGGTGTAATTGATCCAACTTCTACAAAACCGAAACCCATTTTCAGTAATCCATCTACGGCCTCTCCGTGTTTGTCAAAGCCTGCCGCTATGCCAACTGGATTCTTGAATGTATGTCTCCATAATTTCGTTTCCTTCAAGTATAAAATGTGTAAACATATTGCATGGGCCAAGTAATATTCAGCTAAGAATACCCATTTTGACAATCTTCTTAAATCAAACCAAGTACAAATCAATCAATTACAAATATATTGATTTACTTCAAAGAAAAATGTACCAAAGAGGGTTTGTCTTCACGATTCATCAGTGGCACAATACCATGTTTTGCCAACTTGACTGCAAAGACGTGAGCTGTTTCTGCATCAAACACTCTGACAACTGGCATCACACATTGTCTGTAAAACTTTTCATTTCCTTTTACCAGCATAAATCCTGCAGCTAACGTGCCACCACCAATCACAATTTGCAGGCCTGATCTTAGTTTATTCTGCAATAAACAGGTTATGCATTTCTTTAAATCGCGTTAAACAGAAAAGCTAGTGACAGTTACTTGTTACTGGACAAACGTCACCTACCACTTTTCGTACTGCACTCATAGTTGTCTAATTTTAAATTGTTATTCGAGATGGTAGACTGGATCTACAACGAAAAGTCATATACCAGCACATTTCTTTACTACATTGAGAAAATGATCAAGCCTTTATTATTATTTACTTTATATATATACATATATATATATATATATATATATATATATATGTATATATATATATATTGTGCTCCTTTAACAAAATACATAGATATTCTAGATAC
>JBCAUI010264856.1:0-15984 GCA_038406195.1 Haplosyllis anthogorgicola
TGGATTGTAATTAGTCACAATGGAAGTGTCACATTCACAATAGGTCTGAATGCTTTGACTGTGTGACCAGTCAGCTGAAACCTGTGCCCAAAAAAGGCAAACTTTGCAGACTAATTTATTCATTTCTTCCCTAGTCACTGCACAGAGAACATCCAGCCTTTTTCCACTAGTCATGCCTTGTATGCACATGTATAGGTGTGATCTCTTCAGTGTCTAATGTTCAAATGACCGAGCAGTTTCAAATTGTTTGACTACACCTATTCTTTCATCTTCAAGCAGATGGAGTATAGAAACCATTTCACAGCAAATCCAGCAAAGGCTTGTTTTAATTGACGCTAAAATTTTCCGTTGAATTTTGTGCGTGTGTATGAATATGGTTATTTACAAAAGTAAGAAGGAAAATAATCCCATGAAACTTGAGTGATTATGATTAATCAGCGGATTGTTCCTTAAGGTAGAATAAATCTGCAGAAATGCTTTCCTTCTGTTCTTTTTAATTTCAATTTTTCATCCTGTGTGGTGGTGGTGTAATGACAACCTCACTATCAAAATCAATATGCAGCCTTTCTTACCCAACACAGATTTATGGACCTCATCCGAAGAGTTTAGGTGATAATGTGCCTGCAAGTTATCATTATATTCTCTCGTCAGGGATATAACTTTTCATCAAATATTTAATTTCCTTTTTAACTCGGCATGCTTTTCTCGTCACCGGAAGTGATGAATATATACATTCGTGTAAAGGCAAATTCAGTTATTAATGCAGCAGGACATAATCATTATAAGATTTCCGTATTAACTGTACTATGCAAATAAACGAATACGCTCCATCGTAACTGACCGAAGCCTTGGTGAAAAGCCTATTAAAGGACTGTAGGAGTGCCGACAGAGCTAATTGGCCAGTCGAGTTAACAGAGGAAAGATGTAATTTTCCGTACTGTTTAGTTTTGCATGAGAGTACTTAGTACTTACCCAGAAAGTTGTTGATCTACAAATGTAATCAGCACATTTACATACAATATTTCCATTGTTGTGTTACATGTCACGTTAACACAGATATGTCATCAACAACAGGTTAAACTCATTTTCGTACCCATATGGCATACAGCTCAGTGAGAGCTGAAAATTGCAGCAAGAACATTCAATTACACACGCAATTAGGTAAGGAATGATTTTTACGGGTAGAACAGATGATTATGTGCAAATGCTGAAGATATATAGGAGCATGTGATCGGTTAGATTGCACACACAAGATAAACTGTCACAGAAACGATGTAATCAGTTCCGGGAAATTATATTAATTTGGGAACCAATTATATTAATTTGGGAACCTTTTGGAACAAAGGGATTGCATGCTGTGATGGTGACTCAAACAAATGAACGGCGTGAAACTCTATTGTTCTAAAACTGATAGAATTTTTCTCCCCAGTTTTATTCCTCCCAATTACTGTTTTCTTTTGGAAATATGCAAGAAGTTTAAAGAAATAAGACGTCTAAATTTAGGTCAATCCTTCGTGACATTTTCATTTCTCCACAATTATTCGCCGAACTATTCAAAGAACTGACAGCCTGGCAATTGCAAATGACAGTTGAGTACATCACAAACTGCTTTACAGACAAAATCTTTCTCATATCGATTCCTCAAGTGTATGTCTTTCTTAAGGTCCAAACTTGTTTTGGGCGCTGGGGAAAATTATGTGAAAGAATGAATATATCTTTAATAATCACTGCAAAAGGAGGACTTAACTTATTCATGAATATCACTTAGTTTAGAAATGGTCTCTCTGTTACTCTTTATGTCGTTTAATTTAAGTTCTTCAATATTCGATTTCCTGTGAAAAGTAATAGATCTGACATTTTGAAAACCAAAACATCAAGACTATCAAAGATCGAACCTTGTCTTCCATTTTGTTGCTTCACAGTACCCGATGACAGTAAAAGTATGTCTGTAGATCTAATTAAATATCGGTGATCGGCGCGAACTAAGGGACAAATAACTAGTTCTAAGAAAAGCTTCAGTCTCAAGACGGTACGATGTCTGTCTCCGCTACCATTAAGTCTTGCAGTCACATTTTAACTAGTCTACATTAGGCTTTCGATCTTATTACTTTAATTACAACCGGTTGTCTGATGACTTTCAAACCAGACCGTCTGGTTGTCTGATCAATTTAAGTTTCTTTGAATTATTCTTAAGAATTATTGTGTAACATATGTAAACACTTGTAAATCAGTGCTTCAACTAGTAAACAAAGATCTGCTTATGTTTACAAACAAAGATGTTTACAATTATAAGTAATCATAAATAATTAGTTTATGTTATTGTTTCCTGTAGGTTTGTTTTGCTTTTCATATTGTGACACGTTTTATCAGACCAAAGATTATCTAAAATATGATCTGATTGGTCCGGATAGCACCCTTAGTCCAGTTGGTCCGGACGGTCTGGTTGAAAGATCAAAAGCCTAGTCTACATGAAACTCGGAAAGCTATTTCTGGGAGCGGGACGATTTATTTGTATCTTCTTCCCGACAGCCGCATCAGGCACGCACTAAAATCGTCTGGCACCATCTAATGACATTAGTCAAAATGTTTTTAACGTTAGTAGTCTTTAGATAAGGTTCTATGACTTTGCGATATATATATTTCTAAAGATAGATGCTATCGACGATGACTTGCGCAGAGTATATATCTAAAAACATAAGTTTTAAGTTTTCCAAACAACAGAATCCTGTGAAACTAGAATCGCCCACGAATACTTAATACGGACGTTGGTTGGGCGAGGTTGGACTGTATAATTTCTCAGCGTGAAATTCTTATGTCCTCTCTTTTGTTCTAGACGTTTCCAAACTGATACAAATTCCGTGTACTGATGTCCAGTGAGAGTAGGTTCAGTTAGATAAAACTGAAACTAGTTTTAAATGATTGCTTATTATTGGACACGCTTGGCATTGCTAGAATCTCTTCTCTTCTTTAATATTATATTTCACGTGCGTAGCGTATCTTAAATTAAGATCCCGTAACGTCTTAATTTCAGCATGAAGTGTTGCTATCCGTATAGACAGTATACCAATAAATCACAGCCACGCAACACCAGGGTTCAAAATTGGTGTCAGCCCTTGTTGAGAGGACAGGGGTGTGGTCATTGTGGTGGCCCTGCGTGTGCTGCAAAGCCACACATGATCTCATTGTACATTTGAAGGATAACTCAGACTTCGAGTGAGTTCTCAGATGGATTTCCGTATGGTGACTGAAAACCAACAGCGAAGTATTTCAAGAAATCTGACGTTACGTGTTAGGTCCTTAGATCTAAATCTCGGATTGAATTCGACATGGATAATTGGTGACGTGTCTATTCCATGTCATTTATTTCGTTCCGAGCAAGGCAGACCAGAACTCAAGCTACAAGGTTTAAATAAGTTTTATCAGTACCTGGTTTAAATGACACTAATGGATCGTATGTTTCCGTTTTAATCATACAACTAATAAATCAGCAGCATGTCATGGAGAAGAGTGATTTCATTTCTAAACGTTAATTATTTACACACGCAAGTGAGTGAAGTTAATCCAGTTTTACAAGAAGTAGTAGAGTAGATTACCTTATTTCTTGTCAAAAACAAACGGAATCAAATTCAGCATTTGAACAGACCAAATATAGTTATCTTATTGAAGATTTGAAAGAAATGAGTTCTAAAATAAAAATGTTACGTTCCCAGAGTGGTACACATTAGTTCCACCATATTCTATAAAATTATGTTGCAGTCGAAGTGTTTTAAAAATATCTGTATATATAATTTTTGTGACATTGGGGCAATTATCTTTGGATAAATTACAAATTTTTCGTCTAAATATTACAGAAACTAATTTCATGAAGAGATCAATCCAAACTACATTTATTCACGATCATACGAACCTGGTACTCGCACGACAGCTGTGTAAGTATCCACTGTTCGCCTTCCGCAATTTACTTTTGCACCCAGTAGACATTTAGAATTGGTTCAATCTTAAATTAGGTTTTCATGAAGGGTAACAGTTTACCTAAATTAAAAGAAAAATTATTATCCATTTCTAGCTGGGCCATCCAAACATGCCCATATCAGAATAACAAAGAATGCAGGCCAATGCATCTAGATTCAAGGGTTGGGTTGGCATCATTTTGGGGTTCCTTATCTGAGTGACAATTTGCATTTTTAGTGCTAAAACTGGTTGCTGTCATTAGGTACGTCTTTGATACCATGTAGTAATGATTTTAACTTGAAACCATTCTTATTCAGTATTTCCATCTGTATAGACTTCATCTGGATCCCATTAATTTTGTCACGCTTACACAAATATTCTTTCTTCTGGTTGGTTTATTTATAAACAAGATTTGAGTTATTCCTTTTTTAGGGATGATAGTGTAAACTATGCCCATATTTGGTGTTATCAACATCACATAATTAAATAATAAACATAAATTTTCCTATATTTGGCATAATTCAATGACACATGAATAAATGATAAACAGATACCAGGTATCTTTTTTTTTTTGCAACTAAATGTATTGATTACACTTTACAATTATAAGATAAAACCGGATTTTTGGTAAAGTCTATTTACATGAACAAACAAAACGACAAAAAATAATATTTTACAAACGTGACAAAATTATTGTAAACCGAGATGGAAAAGTGCTTCAGGGAAACTTGAACATAAAATATGATTCATTGCTACAGTAGTCGCTTTGGATATTACCTTATGACAGAGAGAATCGCACAATATTTCCTTAGGCATTCACGTAATGTGGACTGCCTGCAAGTTGTATGTCTAATCTTTTTAAAGATTAATACATCGGAGGAAGAAGGTCTTTTAATTTTGCAACAGAAAAAAAAAATTTTACGCGTTAACGTGAAAACGTTAATAGTCACAATTCTTTCCACACCAAACGATTTCAAATTGATTTAAGTCTAAGGAACTGAAAGAGTTGAAGACTTTTCCTAGAGGTCAGTCATTACATTCTATTTTTCGTATACAGTGACGAATAATTTGGATATGTAAATGCCAGATCAATTACACTTGCACTTTATCTGTCAAAGCTTCAGTAAGAAAACGGAATTCACTCGGTTTATCAAAACATCAAATTAATATTTCATTAATGCGTAATAAATAGCAAATTGTTTGACATGTAGCCATATATTGCCTTCTGCATCAAAAAATTAATTTGGATTAAAGTACTGATGATGAATTGGCAGTTTCCACATTAAAATCGATACCAACACTTCCTCACTGTACACATGTTAAGTGGCTGACTGAAGGAGTTAAACTGATAATGTGTCTGTGAGTTATCATTTATAGCCTGATGGGATCCTATGTTACATCCACTTTAATTTCCTCTCTCTGTAATTCATCTGAATTTACCATGAATGGTAAATTTTATGCCATGGTAAAGTTTATGTAGAAGTACTGGCTCTTCTTTCCTGTTTAAACTTGGCATTACATAGAGTCCAGGCTTTTACATGCAAGGAATTATTTGCAAAATTATTGCCGATATAAAATGTGTTTGATCAAAAGAAATAAAGTTTCAGGAAAAATGGTTGCAATAGATATTCGAGGATATAGCAATAGCAGGGACAATTTAATAGTTGGAATTGCACAATTCTATGGCCTATGGAATTGTAATCAGTAGGTATAAGTATGTCCTATTGGGTTCCTTAGTCCGCACTAAACTAATTTTATTGCATTCTTTCCCAGAACGCAATCATGATTTTCAATGTTGGTCTCTGTTTGCATACCTCTCAGTTTTCTACAATATTTGCGCAATTTATAGATATAGTGTACACATCAATATTTCAGTCCATGTTTGGCCATATCAAAACTTATATTAACAATATGTTTTCGCTCAAATAATTTTAAGTTTGCTGTCATGACTGCCATAGAATAGAAAGTGAATTGATTCAAATTTAATACCATTTTAAACTTCCAAAATGTTAAGACTTTTATGGACGGCAAATCATACGCTTTGTTCCATTCTTCATATTAGTCAGAAACCAAAAGTAGGCAATGTTATTCTAGTTAGAGTTGTAGATGGGAAGTTATGTCAATCAATGATGACAACTCCAGCAGGGAACAAAACTGTATCTTTTGCTATTTCAACTTAAACTCTTTTTTCTGTTTCTTTTTGCAATATGTTTGGTAAACATAAAACCAAAGGGATCGTTAGTACTAGTATCTTCAAAAATTGAGCAATTGATTTTATCATGTCACAAATCTATAGTTTCATTATACATAATTAAAACCTTTGCACCAACACTTAACTAGCCTCGTTCTGTTTGTCATTTTACTAGATAATTAAGCATGATGCATACATAGCCATTTTAGACCGCTGCCACGACGTGGTAAAGTATTACCATTGACTTTGTCACGTTATTATCCAGAAACTCCTGGATGGTTTGTTTGTTTATAAATTTATGAATACCGTATTTGTCTTTTTTATGGCGCATGCCCAAATTGTGGTGCACCCCCTTTTTTTGAATGCATTTATGGAAATTTTTGCCATTGTAACTGAGTGAAATCCACAATTTTCTGGTGATAACACATGTCAATGATTATAAATTTACTATTACATCATCAAGGAGATAAATTTTTTTAGCAATTGCAAAAAGTTAGCCTACAGGAGGATGAATTATGACATATTCTTTATATCAAACACAATATTTAGACAAAGTGTATGAGATGGATGCAATAATAATGAGTTCATTATCTACTGCTGGCCTGAACATATGTTAACAATTTAGTCTTGAGAGGTGACTTAAATAAGGTGCACCTAAAAAATAGGTCGATCGCGCATGTGCCAGTAAACAGACAAATACGGTATATTATTTGAGTTATTCCATTTTAGGACTCACAAGTTGAATTGCATAAAAGTGAGACAAACAATAGTATATGTACACTGAGATATTCAACTGCCATCAATGAAAATTGAACATTCCCCATAGTTTCTGGACATACACATGAAAAAAACTATTCAAAAATTATGACGCTGTTACGGATTATTTTTAGAGCATCATTACAAGAAGATGGGTAAGTGGGGTACCCTTCAGCTGGGGACAGACAACTACAAATGACTATATGTTGCCTGTTGTATTCTTTGTTTTAATTCATCATTCTGAGCAGTGATGGCGTCATTGCAACCTCCAAATCCAAATCAATATGCAGACTTCCCCATCCAACACAGATTTATGGACTTCACTCGAAGAGTTCAAGTGATAATGTGCCTGCAAGTTATCATTCACACTCTCCCGTGGGAGAGTCATTTTTCATGTAGAATTTAATTTCCTTTCCAACATACCATCGGTGTTTAACGGAAATCAGGACTACAGAACCTTTAACTTATCGCTGTTTGGATGTTTGTCCTCCCATCAATAAACAGCCTTAATCAGTGTAGACCCATTAATGATATACGTTTAAATCAAGCAGGTTATTTTGCTTAAACTTCGAAAATACACGTAGTGCTTTACCTCTTTGAAAATACTATTCAACCCCAAATTAAATCAAACGGACCCAAATTAATCCAAACGTAGAAAGAGAAATTCTTTCTTTTTCTTTCCAATCATGAGGTTTCTAAGCCAAAAATTTGGCTTGTAAGGCAAAGGAAGATTTGATTATGTGTTCTTATTTAGATGAAAAGGGCTTTAAGCCAATTCTGTGAACAGAAATTCAATAACAATAATAGTATTTACAGGAACAGAATTAAGTTTGTTTAGTTTTCATTTCATGTCTTTGTTAACTAGATTCTTTATATGTATTGATGTTAGGGCTGCAGTATGACGTTACACCCAGATCTGGTTAACCTAAATCCATTTCACTCTTCTGGGATTTTAAGAAGGTGGGGAATCTAGCATTTGTCAGTTGGTAGATTCAATTTTGCAGAAGAAAGTGCAAAGTATTTAACCTTACACATTCTATTAAAATAAAAGGCCTGTCTCTCCACAACATTTATTCGCGGTATTCTCAAGGTTTAGTAATTGAATTTAAGCGTTATTCTAATTAACTTCGTCCACCAACCATGGCTTATAAATCATGAACGATAATGCAATTCCATAACAGTGATAATGGCGTAAGCAACTCTGTACTTTTCCATAAAAACCCATCTCGTATGTTGTGCTTGCCAGAGTGGACCCAGATCATATTGATACGGCTTCTATTTACAATATTTCAACTCCAGGGTGATTAGTTGACAGAATTTCAAGCAGCTGTCAGGCTAATTTGTTTTGGTGCCCTGGTTCCTGGTTTCAAACACCTGGGGTCACAGATCAGTGTTCTAAATAGCACATAATGGAACAATTCAACAGGTTTGCCCAATGTTATGTCATGTATTGTTTCATGCCCCAGTTCACACCTCACACCTGATCAACTGTCATGTCTTGGTGCCCTGGTTAGACAATAATTCACCAGCACTTTATTTATATTTTGGCTTAGTGTCAGTTCAGTGAGGTCAGATAATCACTAACAGCATGTGTCAGCACCTCTTAATAAGGGATGGGTAAATAGAAGGCAGTATCAATATGTGCAATCTGTTGCGCACTAAAGTTGGGTGAGTTTGCTGTAAGAGTCAAAATTGCAAACTGTTTCAGTAATGTAGGTATGTACCTACAGGGCGGCATATAGAGTACAGTAACTTCACATTTATACATGCAGATTTTCAGGGATCAAATGTTTATATTGATTGGTGTCATTTATCGGTTTCCTTTCAGTGTATTCACCAACGTCAAGTATGCCTTTGGCACCTTATAAATCATGGCGCATAGGTTCATTTCTCTGACGTTTTCCTACGGGTCATATTTCTCAGAATAAAATAATTTTAGAACTATTTGTCTGAGTTATATGGAAAGTTGTGTTTTTATTTTTATTTCATTTCACTTGAACTGACTGATATTCGTCAAAAAGCCTCATTTCCTGGCATAATGTTTTTTTCTCAAATTCTTTTTTACATCTGCATGGTATTCGAGCTGTCATTGCAGTTCTCTCAATTTTATGTTTCCTTTGATTCTCCAGGTTGCCGTAATCTAGCCCGAACATGCCATTGACACCTTTTTATTTTCCTAGAATGAACAACTGCAGTGTTTGTCTAGGTTTCTGCAAAATTCGATAATATCATGATAATTACACAACCCAATTACCAGAATTCAAAACTTGTATGCAGGATTATGTATTCTTAGTCTTTGTGTTTAATTATTTATGTCAGCCCATCTCCTTTATCTTCAAAGGACCAAAGAAACGCAGACAAAAACTATTATGCTATGACGCTATTTTGAAGACATTTTATACAGTCTACAATCGGAATTTTTATGCAATCTACAATCGCAGTTTTATATGAATTAGTTCTTATTCTGCATATATATTCTATTCATTTCAGAGCATGCTGCACAACGAATCCAGCACACAAATATGAAACTGGATGATTACAGTGGATTGCCAGACACAAAACATCATTGGTGATTCCGAATAAAGGACCCATTTACGACAAAGATTACAACTTACTCATAATGGATTATTATCCAGCTTCCGCATTCGAAATAAGTATTCATTGATAGTGGAGACATAATATTGACATACGGATACCAGACTTAACTACAAATAAAAAAGTCAGTGGTAAACAACAATTATACCCTTAGAGGGATTAGCATGTAGATTCTTTCACATACCACATCATTACACAATGGAGAAAAATCACATAAGCCATGAAGTTTTGCATCACAATGGTTCATACCATCCATACAAGGTGCTGGCTCCGTCGAATTATTCGTCTTCATTCGAAGATCACAAGTTGCTACTTGTCTCATTACAACGACCAAGATCAAACGAATCCGAAACTTTACATCTCTTTTCTGAAGTAGGCCTTAAACTTATGCTTGTACTGTGTTCAGCCTGCTTAATAGCAGGTCTCTTTGCCTTCTGCAGCAGGTGGTTACCAAGAAAGGCGGCGCGATACAGAAAACTATCGTCGCTGCCTGGACTAAGAGACAGATACAAATCTAAAGCACAGTGTCTTTTAAATGAAGAAACGGACCAAGTTGGCTCAGACAATGAACGATGCAATGTACCAATTCTAAACGAGGTTACGAGAATATAATTTCGCATCAATGAAATGTTTTTTCAGTAACTTCGAAAAATCTAACTTTCCAAAAATGTGCGAAACAATTATCTCGTTATTCTTTGAAAATAATATGTTTGTATTGTTATTTAATCGTCAATTGTTTTTGAAACGAAACGAAGTTTTAACCTGAAAACTGAGATGCAATCATCTTGTACAAAATAGTAGATTTTTCATTGGAACTTTCATTCTGTAATATAACTCATCATCACTGTGGTTTGTGATCTTTTTTAAATAAAATGATATTTTAATTTCAATCACACTGAGTTTATGTATAATTTCAGACTTTCGTTAACCGGAACTTGTTGTCAAAATGTACCAGATTCCAACGACTTTGCATTTTGGTTCCAAATGGGGCAAACGTTCTCATCATGTAATCTGAAAGTAGTTAATTTTCCTGCAATAAAGCCAGGATTGCCATTGGGTAAAGTTAACTACATCTATATGCCTATATCCCGCAGTGGAATAAATTGGTCTGTCTCTCTTATATTTATTTGGCATATGAAACAACATTATCCGCTATTGATGCAGCTTTTTTCTGCTGAATTCATGAAAGATGACTTGATGAAGGTTATTACCATAATCCAATAGACAGCTTATTCACCTTGTTGGTATTTACATAACTACAGAGTGTTTTACTGTTTGGTGTGATCTGAGCAACATGCTAATTCAATGGTGGAGCAGCAGGGGTAAATATTTTCTAAGTAAAGGGCCTTGCAAAGACGTTCGGCATTAAATCTCTTTAATGTTTGAATTTGCTTAACCAAATGAAGTAGATTTCTTTGGTTTGCTGGATACCCAAACTTGACTACTTTAAATATATTCTCAGAGAACTTAAATTTTTTTTTTGCTATCATAGGCTCTACTTTCTTGTCTGCAGAATAACAAGAATGAATGAATAAAAAGCCGCTCGGCCCCATGACATTGTCTAACTGCGGAGTTCAATGTTCTTTCTCCCCAGACTTGGAAACAATTGAAATACATGTACATGCTGCACTTGTGTTCTCACAAAAACAAACAATAGAACTCATGTGCTCATCTGTTGATACAGAAAATCCTCCTGAAAGATTAAGGTTTTTATCGAGATTTGCTCATTTCTGGATGGTGGCTCTGCTGTTTAGTGAAAAATGTGTACCGTTTATTTTCAAACCGCCACAGTCGCCCGCGATATTTGTGATATTACCCAAAACTACACATAAAATATTGACTAAATATAAAGAATACGGCTATCACTAAATAATATTTTCGGATAGAATTATCCAACCATTTCAACTGTTTTTTTTAGTTTTGACCGAGCAATTTCATCCTAATATTTTGTACACCGTAGGTGTAATCAAATCGAATTTCTGAAGGCGCATCAATTCCAGAACATGTAAGGATACAAGGTTCTAGCTTTTGTGGTGGTAGAAATGATGGTAAACTTCTTCCCTTTGTGACACATATTAATTGAACTGAACTGGACTGTCACTTTAAGACGAAAAGGTAGGCAGCAATGTTTTTTTTTTCTGAATGAATAGTGATTGATTCTGTTACATGTATCTACCTGAATAACAAGGCAGTGAAGGCACAGAAAAGATCGTTTCCGGCACACGTTAAGAATTATGATGTATCAACATGCATTTTAAGCGCCCAGACTGGTTGTTTTCTAGCGTTTTTCTTGTTTATGATCGCACTATTATTCCATTATTGATATTGTTCACAACAGCATTCAGGCTTATGAGCTAGGAAAAAAAACAACATAATAGATCTCACAATCTAAAAATATCTCCGCCTTAAATAAGAGTTACTCAGAAACCCATTTCTTGTAAAGAACAACATGAAAGACCATACCTTGTGTCTTGATTGAAATTATTCATTGGCTTCTGCACCGTGATACTGATCAGCATACAAATATGCCTTTGGCACTCACCTCACTGCTGGCACACGCATTAATTGTACTGTTAACGAGTTCTCACAGTTTTCATTCCATCCCGATGAGGTAAATCAAATGAAGGCAATTAATTGATACAGCTGGGGGTTTTGTCAGAATAATGGCAATATCGTGATGTATGAAGCGTGTAAACGTAAACGAATGAGGCGTGATTTGTAAGGCAGAAATATTGTTTTTCATATCCCCTGAAAATGGAAAAACTTTGAGAAACTTTGTGAAAATGGATATCGGACACGTAGTATACTTAATTAAATAAAACTTGTCTAAGTTTCTAATTCTGAAAAAAAGAAGAAATTGGAAGACTTTCTGGGACAATACAAGAAGAAAACATCTACTAAGAACTTTCTTACATGATTCCTGCATTAAAGCAATTTGTTTTACATCTAGTGGCACTAATCCCACTAAGCTTTTACGTTTGGTAGTGTGTTAATTTATCATCTTTGATTCAGTACTGACAGCCCTTCTACCAACCTGATCCGAGCCAATGCTCACACTCTCACACTAAGGTTGCAGGACATCGCTCTGGGTGTAGATTGGGTAACGCATTTACATTGTTATCATTCATATTCCTATGAGATCCGGTTTTCATCCAGTTTTGATTTCCTCCTCCAGTGACTAGCAAACAAAACCAGCGGCTGATAAAGTGACGGTTTAAAAGTATTCATTTGTATCTCGCATAAAGAACAAATTCAACGATATCTAAAACCATGTCGAAGAGTCTGAAATCGTCTTCATATCTATTTGGTATTTTATATAGGGACGTCCAATAGGAAAGGCTTTAGAAAAATGAATAGAATTTCAAAAGTCCATGGTTCTTCGCTTTGGGAACAACAGAAACTAACCCTGTGCTCTTGTCGCAGTATAAGACGCAGCATGAAATTCTTTAATTCGCCAAATGAGATATATTTCATGGGCCGATTAGTGTCTAGAGATAAATATGTTGACAACAAATTATTTTTCATAAATTTATGGTCTTTGATTTCCAAAAGATACCAAATTATAATTTCCAGGCACTCGTAGGAAATTACCAAAAATTAAACAAAACAAATAAACTATCCATAATTCATATTTCTAAGGTTCGCGCGTGATTCGACTGGGTTTATTCCAAAACAGTGTTTGCATAGTTTTATAGCATGTCCTATGACCCTACAGGTTGTAACGCACGTGCGTGCACAGTTTTTTCATTAGAAACTTATACGTCCAGTGACATGCAACAGCGCAATTTTATATCTAAAATTATGTGACGGTGATCTTGAAGCACCCAATGGGCAATAAATACAAGTTTTATAGCTTGTAAGTGGACGTATAAGTTTCTAACGAAAAAAGTGTGTGCGCACATGCGTTACAGCCTGTAGGGCCATCAACTTCATGATGACCGCACCAAGTCAACTTTTCATTACGGATCAGCTACGTAAGAGCAAAAAATTACGAGACAGAATTTCACCATCTAGATCCACGATCTTAGATACAATGTCTTTCAGAAATAAATATTCTGATAAAGCAATGACTTTAGTCCATGGTGGACACATTCAGCTTATTCAAAATCACCTGACATTTACGTTGCAGATCCTGCCAGCACCAGATCAGTCTATGTGAAATAGATCTCAGCTGATGTATAAAACGATTGATCCATGCGTTTATTTGTATTGATGAATACATCTTACCAAAAACAGTAGTTCAGAATCATGAATCATTTCATACATGCATTAAATAATTTCTGTTTTCTACATCTCAACCAGGACGGCAAAATGCAAATCCAATAACTTCAATTAACAAACTTACCAGAAACATTTTATTTTAGTTGAGACAAGGCTAATGTACAAGGACATTAATTTGTCACACAACTTCACTCGAACTGTCAGTATATCTTCTCTTTATTTCATGTCAACGGAAAGAATTTAGTGTTCACTACTCTTGTTTTGAAGTCCTCATTTCCTTTTGTGTAACCATATGGTTTCCAGAAGCCTGCAAGTAAATTAGGACAGATATTTTGTGTGACTTTCCACCAATGAGGAGTAAGGAAATTACAGCTCCCAGGGCACAACAATTTCAGAACTAATGGAAAGATTCTTTTTTTGGTATTCCTATCTCTGCAGCAATTATGATTGCGTTACCATTACTCATCATTAATTTGTAATTTACATACAGTTCTCCTTGTCAGAAATGACTTTTGCTTCTTAAGTACTTCAGAAATGGAAGTGAAGAAAACGTTCACAAGAACAGTTGAAGATACTTACAGATCATGAAATTCCTACTAAAAGTTAAGAGCCCCACTGCCATTAGTTCAGCAGTGACACAGTATGAAATTCAATTGTTGACGGGCGCTTAGCTTTTAATAGAAGTTTCATGATCTGAAATTGTATATAATTGTAATTTTAGAATATAATTTCAGTTCACATAGAGACTTTTATTCAGACAACAGCGTTTGTATCTGTTTTGTTCTTAATCAATAATCCTGCCTGTTTGTCAGTCAAATTTTATTAATTTACACTCATTTTAAAATCTTCTATGAGTAATATCATGGCATTCTACATTTGGTAAATTCAATAAAACAGTAGTCAACTTTGGCCGAAAGGCAGGTTGATACTAGTCTGCCTGTTTGCTGGGCATGAGGTATCATTCTCCAGAGCCTCTAATAACTAATGTACTTGTCATCATTTGCATACAGTTCAGGAAATCACAAAGATCTTGAAACGACAGAAATCCATGCCATGCTTTTTGTTTTCTAGTTTTCCAGTTTTGCTTCAAAACTGTTATAACAAACTTGTCATCAGCATAAAGCATACATAAATGTGTTGCAAAAAGTTGTACATAGTACATTTCCTTAAACCTGGGTATAAGTAGTTCTGGCACTCGATACCAGTTGTGGTTCGAAAGCACAATGTACAGGACAATATAAGGGACACAGGTGCTGATGATATTCTTCATGACAATTTAGATTCCCTAAGAGCTGAAGTCAATTGTAAAGATAGCAGTACGCCACCCTTGGGTATTACGTGTTTTGGGACGATCGTAAAAGAAAATGTCTTGCATAAAGTTTCTTATGTCTAGAACAGAAACAAGTTTGTAGAGTCAACATGTTGGTTAAACAAGATAAGGTTATGAGTCCATGAGTGTTTCAATGCCACAGGTACATTTCCAAATTTATTGTCCAAAACTTCTAGTTTTGAAACAAGTTCTGTGCATAATATTCTACATGGTCTGTGATCTCTTCATATGAGAAATTGATTGTTTCGTGTATGAAATAATGAAGACAGATAGTTGGTACTGCTGTCAATGGGATGAGTTATTGCTGTTTCCTGACCACGATAATAATTTCCATATGGTAGGCAGAACACATCAAGATGATGGTGTATTGTTGAGTTGTATTTATGACAAAGTTTGATCAAACGCTATTAATACAGGATTTCTGTCAGATCACAATTCTATAATTTCATGTCATAGTAAATCCTACAACGTAGATGAACGTGAAATTATTTTCTTTTCTTACTGTCAGAATCTATGTCTAGGCTACGAGAAAAGTATTTTTTGTGTAATTCATAATATCTTAGAGGAAAATCTCATGAAATCTGCGTTCTTGCCAGGCATAAAAATAATTTACAAGTATGAAACTTTTAACGATACCGTCAAAGAAATATTTAATCTTCTGATGATACTATTGGTAAGTTGCTTATCAACGTCAGAGAATTTCTGAAGGTTTCTGAAGAAGGCTCTTTTGATCTTTAAATGAAACTAAAACTGAGCCTTGGCTATCTTTACATTGGAAAATATTAAGATCACAAATTATATAACAGAACCGAACTGGAAACTACTGATTACCTCGAGAAGATGTCATGGCTGGATAGTGCGTAATACTTTCTATCTTCTTACTATTTATACTATTGTTCTAATGTTGTATTAAACTATGTGATGATGGTTAGTACTTCTC
>JBCAUI010264967.1:0-15983 GCA_038406195.1 Haplosyllis anthogorgicola
TAATAGAAATGGCTTTAAGCTTTCGCTTGCTCTTTGCATTCACTCCGCCTCACCACCGATTGATGCTAGTCGACATATCTAAACGCAAATGATTAACACACACTCACTTTTTGAGTGACACATTTATCAATGAGTAATACTCAATGCTATGATGTATTTTGACCACACCAAAGATAATCAAAGCATAATCTTCATAACTATTCCTATTCGAGATCAACCACCAGAACTTAGGTCCTCCTCGGGGGTGTGTAAATTTCTTACGGGATCATGGATTTCTACTGCACGGGGGTTCACAATTTCTGCATTTCCTACTCATTACCTAAGATTGTAGACTAGCCTTCCTGGCGGGTAATGGCGAATTTTCCTCTTATGTTTCAGTATTTTCGGTGTATCAGTCGATCTTTTCTTGATCTTTGGAGCCTTGAGGGTGCATAACAAAGATACTCAGACCTCAAACGTGAAAAATACCCTGCAGCAAAGATGGATTTTTGAGAAACAAATTACAGTATCATATAGCACATTTTTTCTTTTGATATCATTCTTGATTTATCGGAATGATATGATACAAAGGTATACAAGGGTACTGTGGTACTAAAATGTGCTGGAAGCAATGTCATATCAGGTCAGTGTAACATCATTTCTTACCCAGTCGAATTGACATGGACAGCGGTACAATTTTCAAATACTAATGCAAGAATCAATAACCTGATATTGTCCAGGACTATGGCATACGTCACATCATAATTATTTGAGTAACCCTCCAAAAGTATAATACCTGCATAGTATTTAACTGTGTCCAGTGTACAGAACGATAACTAAAGATTCGGAATATCACAAAAATCTTACAAAGAAAAAAATGTCTTTTCACCTGGACTTTCAAAGAGTGAGTCATAACCTAATTCATGTCATTTTATGATCATCAATAAATATAATGGGAAATAAAGGTGCGAATTCCAACACAATGATGGAGAATACCTTCGTGAATTTCGACAATTTTTTTCAGTGCTTCTGTGTCATAATGTGTTATCTGTCTGGCAAAAGGTGGAGCACGAAGCGAAAAACATTCATAACTCTTACCGCCACCTTTTGAATGGAAAGTGAATGGCAGCTTAGGGCATGTCAGAAGGTGTTGCTATTCTGCAGGTAACCCGCAGGTGAGGTACAAGAATCCTTCTGTCAGAAGTAAATATGACTCATCATATTGTATTGATAATGTTTATTGCAGATCAAAGAGTAGACGTCGTGTCTATCATTCCTGAATGAAGTCTACATTTTCGTTTCTGTTTAAGAAAGACATGTGGCAAAAAAACCCGCGTTTAGTAGCTTGGCCAAAATGAGACGAAAAGTAATTCATACTTGATTCATTTTTTATGAGTCATTTTGGCAATTGTTCGCTCTTATTAGACTTCAATAATCCTAGAATTAGAGGAGTGGTCATCTGGAATTAAGCGGTCTTCCTTAACTGGACACATGCTGCAGCAATTAACTCTTCAATTACAAGAAGTCTTTCGCTGTATTCAATCGGATGATCAAACCTGGATGTTATTTACCATAATGAAACTGAATTAATGTTATCACATTGGTTTCCTCAATGTTTAGTTGTTCGCTTTCAAACTTTCTTTTGTCTGTTTTGGTTGAAAGTCATTTACCCACACCAAGTAAGGAAAATTTACATCGAACGTGTTACAAAGGGACAACTTAACCCAAAGACAAGACAGATGTGCGTTTCTCAAATCCCACTGACCACAGCATTTGTAACAATAAATATCAATTATTTCTTTGGACATCCTCAAACACTAATATCTAATTTTGATGTGTATCAAGCGAGTTGTCGGGGTAACGAAAAGTTTGCCCATTTACGAGAATATAAAAAATAGTACGAAGATTTAAAACAAGGGCTTCCGAATTGTTAAACGTTCACAATGCACTGCAATTTCAGAGAGGATATGACAGTTTGGTAAACATTTAAAACCGTGTTTTGTAGTATTCAAGGCATCACGAAACAACTTTAGAGAACACGAACTTCCCACGAAACAATGACTAACCTCCCTGGGACAAAGTAAACTTGCAGAAAAGCAGAAACTGATTGCTTAAATTGATTAACAAGTGGCATTATGGATGAATAAGACAATAAGATGAGACAGAAGCAACAATTGTAATTAACTGTATAATCATCATGGGTGGCCTACGGGGATTAACTCATCTGTAGTCCTAATCTTACCGTCTGCGGAATTCAATCAAATCAGGATTACACTTTGTCTATGGAAGATTCATATTCATTACTTATTGGATGCTAAAGAACTTTCAAAAACACACACAGAGAACTACATCTACAACTGATTTAAGGACTCACTGCCAAGTGACAGATTCGAAGATTTGTCTCTTTCTGTTTAGAAGCAACTTGGAATTCTTGATTTGGTTTTGGTAGATAACCATGCATTGTAATACAACAATAGCTCAATTATTAATAGGTCCACGATACAACCTACTGTTTTTATACTGCAACGTATTTTGGATTTTATAATTATTAAATACATTCCATCTATTGATTTCGATTTCGAGAAAGAAAAAGTTGCGACTTACCAACTTGTCGCTTAAAATCAGGGACGTTCAACAAATGAGCATGCACTTACCTACAAAGAGAAAGAGACCATAATGTAATGTGAATTCACTATCATGTATCATTAGTCACACAGGTGTCAAGAATACCGAAGAAGACAATTTGACGCAAAACGCTATGAAGAACAAGACAAAACCGTTAGTGTGAACGCAGAAAGCTTTTAGTGCCACCAATTTTATCACAAACAATTAACATAACACAGTAAAAGAAAATGAAATTCTACTGACGGTTGTTGTTATATCCTTACACGTAAAAAATTTAAAGTCAGGTTTTTATATCCCAATATTTGTTGGAAACAATATGTTGTATGTAACCTAATGACCTTTTATGATCGCCATTGTGATACTAAACCGTGCACGCTTTCACTGCAATAACTTAATCACCGCCTATATCTAACCCATATGTAGCTTACAAATGTGGCTATTAAATTGATATATTCCTCCCTGGCGACATTTATCATGATGCAATCATGATATAGGTTTATTTCAATGCGGCTTTATTGTGTTCCAAGTAATTATTGCTATTCTACGGAAAATAATGGAATGGAATGATGATTACAACCGAATAAAGGTATCCAGAATGGCAAAGGTTTCAATGGCAAAGAGGTAAGATGGTAGGAAACAAAAACAAACATTGTTGTGTGACTTTGTTGAAAAGGCTAAATTGTTGCTAAATATTTTGGGTGAAAGTTCTGGAGTAACACACACAAGATACATTTAAAACAGAGAAGCTGAAGCAGGAAATTTTCACTCGTGGCTCTTCAATTCTTGGACAATAAAAATTCCGGCATTTTCAATTCGTTGCATTAACCTGCTGTGCTTTTGCTTAATTGATACACACAGTGTGACATTTATTGTTATCAAATTAAATCTAATGCCAACTATTCATATAGATACCAAATTGTTGCATTGTTTTTTTCGCACAATACAGTAGTATCACCTGCATTCACCTGCCCCTTAATCTCGTAATCTGCCTTAATCCCATTGCCCATGTTCTTGCCACTCCAGGAGATATATTCCTCCTAATCATGATACAATTTCACTTGAATGTAAAGAACAGCTTTGATTTAGTGAGGCTACGCATGAAACACTTGGCTATTAAACTTAGGTTTGTTTGGTGCTAATACCCACTCACTCCAAAATCTTTTGAGAAATGAATGAAAACAACATTCATTCATTAAACATTTATCTTTCGTTGATAATTGGATTGCTTACTCTAAGATAATCTAATTAGGGGTAGAAATTGTAAAAGAGAAGTAAAAAGCGTGAGATTCTATGATTAGGAATCTGTAGACCCGATTGTAAATTTTTAATCAATGAAGTCATTAACTGTGAAAGATGTGTGGAGTCGTCTTTCTGGACTTTTCGTCATGGAGGCGTTGGTTCCTGTGGCTGTTCTTTCCAAGAATTAAAGATAATTGAATTTTTTAACTCCTGACTGGTGCACGTGAGAAAAGGTCCCAGCCAGCCGTGCTAATCAAGTTGGCAGGTGTCGCACTGAGAGGTGACTTGATCCTACCTGGCTTTAACACCCATGGGCAGAGACACTTCATGTTCAAACAGGGGTACCAGTGGCCCCTCATATGGTTGCATGCTGGTCCCAGATCAGGAACTGTGATGATTGCCACCAAATTTTTTTATAATGGTTCAAAGCAAGTCTAATATGCTGAATGTTGTAAAGACATAGTCAATCAGTGCGCGTGTGCAGCGCAGTTACGCTGATTTAACAACAGCATCACTTAATTGACTGTTATTGGTCAACAATGAAAACGTGAAACTACTTCGTTCTGTGTCTAATACAGACCATGGACACTGATACATATCTATTAAACCATGCATTATGACCACGCAATATCGCTATTATAGTGGAATTTCAAAGTCAAAGGACACAGCATTACAAAAAATTGAGGTTACAATGGACATGTGTTGTATTTTTATGAAAAAGTATGAACGTGCTTCAAAATGCATCAAACCAGCAAAATACACTAAACACTATAATAAAAATTCAGTGCTGTTATGCAAAATTTCTGCCTTTGTAAACAATGATTTGTAACTGTGTTATTAACGTCAAACTGAAGGCAATGACCGATAAAGTACACCAACAACTACCCTTGGCACTGCATTTCATAAATACGTCCACAGCAAATTAAACAATGGCCAGTTTCAAAATTATGACTCATAAATACTCATTGAAAGTCCCGGTATGGTTTCATATGGCATGAAAATTCAATGTAACAGTTGCATATAAAATTAAAACTATCTGTTCTCTTGGATGACATCCAGAATTAAATTGAGACAGCTAAGTAAATAAAATATCCGCGGTTTGTCATTTGCAAAGTTTCTCTGCCAAGAGCATTGTGTAAATTGTTTTGAGTAACATTTGTTTGACAATACTGAACTCCATTTGTTCACATATTGTGAATTACATAAAATATAACATGGACA
The DNA here is from genome assembly GCA_038406195.1 of Haplosyllis anthogorgicola. Taxonomy (NCBI): domain Eukaryota; kingdom Metazoa; phylum Annelida; class Polychaeta; order Phyllodocida; family Syllidae; genus Haplosyllis; species Haplosyllis anthogorgicola. The sequence goes on from JBCAUI010264967.1 coordinate 5,065, forward strand.
TTTAGCAGAATATATCTATTTATCCGACTTTAGGCCGTATAAAAAGACATGACTATTTAAATATAAGTGTTTTATGTGATTAAATTTTACAATGGCATGGAATACCATGAGTTTCAGATTGGAAATCTCTTTTGAAAAGATTTGTCTGACCAAAGAATTAATTTGTGTACAAACTTTAAGGCATTTGCAGCTTCAACATTGTCTTGTTTAAATCAAGTGACATCTTCAAGAATAGTGATGAGAAACAATTAAAACAATCTCTGATCTTCATATACAAAGTGTCCAAGATAATGAACTGTAAAGATAACAAGAAAAGTATCAATTATTCCAGACGCACTGCATTTAAACAATACGTTAAGAACCATACGTTTTACATCGATAAATCACAACGATACGTTTTTCTTCTTTCAATATCACACAAGTCACATCTAAATAATAAATAAATAAACGCCTCAAGAATTTCACCCAGTTTCACAGGACGTTGGATCAGTTGACGCACACCTATTTCAAAGTAAATGTAAATGTTGCATAAGGCTAAAAGCTACATCATATTATGTCACCTCTTTACAACCTTGTGATGTTTAAAATAACAACATGGCAGCCGTGACAACTGCGTTAAACTAAATCTGACAACCGAATAATAACTTTCATATTATCAACAGATCATCGGTCGTAATAATATGTACCACGCCTTGCGTGAACATTTTCATCGCACAACAGAATATGTGATCCATAGCTAACTCGACCGAGATTTTTATCTGTTGACTGTTTTTGTTTGTACTCGTTTTGTACTTGCCTTTTGTTTCATGAGTATTTCGGTTGACGTTTCGGCAACGGAGAGTTCATGAAAATAACCTGTTAGCGATACCAAATTCATATATCACATCCGTCTTCAAATATGTTCCACCATGTGCGAACAGGCGTATGTGGGTCAAATTGCCAAGTACCTGTGCAGCCTTCTGGTTATCTTCTATCAGTTACACGTAATAAGCGGCAACACTTTTCACTACAAATGTAACAACGAAATGTGGACAACATCTCCCTCCTTTCTGGATGCTTTTCCTCTGATCGTAAAGCGGCTTAAAGTTTCAAACACCTGTCAGTTTGAGCTGCGAACTAATGAAGCCACTTGCTGATATCAAAGTGGGCTCCATCACTTCAAAGCAATCCGGCGCTGGGATGAGTCAGACATAATTGGATCTGAGATAAATGTTTAAAAATATTACAACGGGGCATTCTTGTTGCTAAACGTTTCTGCACATCATCACATACAAAATGCATCCAAGGTTCATACTAAGTTGTAAATATAGATCTTACTAAATTTCAAAGAAAGGTTTGGTGGAGCTTCCTGTCAGGGGTACAGTGATAGTACAATGTCGCCAATATTGACAACTGACAAAGAGCTTACTTTCAGACCCTAATATTGTTAAGGATAAAGAAATTTAAGATTACATGTGCACGTGGACGTAGACTAACCAATTCTGTGCTATCGGTATGTACTAGGCCTTGCCATTTCCATCAGTGTGGAGTAGTCGTGGCGATCAAATGTTTCACAGACTACACGACATCAGTCGAAATCATATTCAGACAACTTCATTCTTCAGGACCACTTAAAAACACTTAGTTTGAAATACGTGAGCCTAACTGACTTCTTTTGCAAATTAGGAAGCTGCACGAAGAAAGAGAAGCATTAGCTAAAGCCTTTTGTTCCTTTGAGTCCTTTTCACTGATCTCTCGAATGGGTCATCAGTGATATCCTTTTGCGATAACACTGCACTGTTCCCCTCTTAACAAATGGGATTGATTGATCTGATTGATTGATTGATCTGAATGTATTGTGTAGGTCACTTACTAATCTTTATGTATGAGCTGAGCATAGACTACTCAAAATGTGTCTGGTTTTGGAAACAGAATAGTGCCAGTACATGTATACGAATGTACAGATATACGAGAAATGTTACCATAACCGAACATTTAAAAAATGCACATTGCAACAGTGTGTACAATGTGTCTTTCTCAGGACCAACTGATATCAGGTCAAGAGAAAGAAACTCTGCATGTAACGTATGTTTTACGTACAAAGCGCCACCTCGTTTTGAATCATGTCCGTAGTTTTAACAGCGAATCTATAAAAAACACAGCGCATGAACTGCTGTACCAGTCGAGACAAATATCACTCTATTACCCGTTCAAGATCAAATCAAAAGCCGCCGTCTGAGTGGCTTTTAGCAGCATTTCATTTACTGGAATGAGATCGATCTGATCTATCATTCATTTTAATAGCAGAATTGTGGACATGAAACATTACAATTATGGTCTGTAAGAAATGGTCGCAAACTGAGCATTAAGGGATCCACCATGGATCCCTGCGGTTTGACCTAATTAACAGATCTGACCCATCTTTGCGCATCCTGTATAAAAGGTCATTGTTCTTTACTTAACAAAAATGGTGAAAAATACGTGCGCAAAGGCGTAATATTTATTCATGACAGAAATTATGACATGCACTCGTTGACATTTTATAACAAATTCAGAAAACATCGAGTAAATTGTCCAGCAATGCAAATAATCTAATGCAAAGGCGCCATTGCGGGTTGAAACAGCACCAATGTGTTATCCTGGTTATTCTAAAGCGTTTAATCCTTTTCAACCGATTTCCAAAGATGGTTTGCACACCATAATGAAAACGACTTTCTTGCTGGTTTTTTTTTTGCTATCTGTCTATAATAGCCCAAAACATGTATCAACTTCAACACAATTAGAAAAATCATATTTTTGTAAAGTTCTACATGAAAAATTCTATCCTGATTTATTATTTTAATGAAACACCATATGGTCGTTCATTACATAGGTTAAATGCTTATGGTATGGACTCAATTCTCGTAACGAGCATTAAGTGCATTGCTGAGATGACCAGGGACACGGTCTGCTCCTGAATTTGACCTTTTAAGGTAAATATTGACGGGAATCTGCCAAGCATTTGTTTCAGGAATCTGAATTTTTGTCTCTGTGTCATTAAAATCATTATGTGGATTTGTCATTATATATATTTTCACCAGACGATAAACATCTAGTTTTTAAAGTGTTTCTTTATTTATCTATAACTTAATTCCGGTTTTAAGTTGCAAGGTAATTTTTAGTTTAAATATGTAAATTTAACCCCATAGTCAGTTTGTTTATACTCTTAGTTGTGACATTTTTGTAAGTAAATTCGCTTCCACAAATATCAAAATTATTTATAACCAAAGGATACAAATATTGTGAGCATGAACTCTGTCCAATGATTGCTACAAATAGTAACAGATACAGTTTTTCACTGACTTTTTATTCCAAATACACGAATGGTCAAAGTGATATCATATTTCCTAAAGTTGATATCTCAATTTAATTTTAGCTAAAATGAACCATATTGGCAGGACATGTGTTCCATAGAAATGCATATCAGAGTATTAACTTTGTCCCAACTTACATTGTGAACACGAACGTACAATTGTCATAATGGTCCATAAATCTTGGAACTTCAATTGTTCGGGGATTTGTTCAGCTAGGCATAGTCCAATAATTCAAATAATCCCTGGTGGTAATGGAGGTCTGTAGGGGAGCCGCGGAACAAGTAAATTTTGCGGAATAAATGATAGTATTTCAGCCGTGAATTACTACTTTTTTCAAACTTAAACGTTCTAATTTATGTTACCAGGTGTTTTATGAACAATAATGTCCACTTCATACAGAATGAAACTGAATTAGTACAGTTAAATTTTTGAAAATGCTGCACATGTTTAGTTATAAATCAGCGTCAGATATATTTTCATCGTTATCGTCTACGATTACTCATACGATTGTCTGTAGCTAAGTCATTTGTCGGTAAATGTACTTTTGAACAATCGCAATATTGGTTGTTTCCAAGTGTTTTGTAACTAGACATTGTTAATGTTACAAAACCTATTCTAAACCACTGTAAAAATTTACCGTCCCTGTGAATGACATGAGTTTACGGATGAGACAGTCATGCAAAATCGTGCGATCTGAAGGCTTAGTGAATTTCTGTAGCAATTACAACTTAAGGGAATTGAGTACCAGTCTTTGGGATTACCCCCATACAAAACACGCCACAATGCAAACTTGATAACTCAATGATATCAAAGTCAGACACAAGCATGCCTACACATTGTGTCGTGCAGTTGGAAATGCATTCACATTCACTCACAGCAAATAGGCACGGAGCTTTGATTGTTTTGTTTCAATTGTTTTCGGGATTTATTGGCATGGGCCACAAATCATATATTGGGACTGGGTGAGTCATGTATTGTTCATTAGATCTAATGGCTAATATCAGTGATACCATTAAACCTTTAGGGTATTTTGTTCTGTCTGATAAAATCAGATAAAACTGCGACCCAATTCACGATTGAAAGTAGATGATGACTCCATTAGGAGCATGAATAGAGCCCCACTAAAGGTCTTGTGTCCGATGTGTGTTTCACTTAATAATTGCATCATTCTTTCTACAAAGTGAGGTTGTACATAGACATCTTATTCCAAAAGATTTTTTTAAACTGATAGTTTCTTAATGAGTTGCGAATGGTTTCTTGAAACCACCAAAAAATTAAGGCATCAATTGCCTGATGATTTCACCCAGGAAAGTTCATGCAGGCTGCGCGAAGACCCCAGGAAAGCTCCTACCTTTTCATCGAACTGCTGAAGCCGAATTCATCTCAGAACAATTGCGTTTCAACACATTCCTTTCCCTTTGTTCGTTTGCGAATAATAATACGTTTTGTAGTAAAATGGTAAAATGAATTACACTTCGTGGACATTGTTATAACATTTTAAAAGTATTTCCCTTACAAAAGTATTAGATTACTTTCTATAAGAAATAAAATGGCGGGCACATTTTTCATTCGAGAAATCTAGACATGGTTAAATAAGTAAACTTTTGCTGTTAACTTTTATCTTCCAATTTAATCTTCAAATTGGAACTTTCAAAGTGAAAACCCATAATTTAACTTGCAGTCATGTAAAAGCAACGCCTGATTATCACAGTTTCATATTTCAAGTCATGCGGTAATCCGCTGATAGGGAATTCAATTATAAATGTGATATCGTTTTTTTATCCGAACCTTTGTAGAAATAAAATAAATTGGAAAGTTTGGCGCAGATGCAACATGATTACTTTCCCTTGTGTAGTTGGTACTTATTGTTAGAAGATTAGAAGTCCAATAAATGCGTTGAAAAAATGTAATTGATGCTGTAACTGGACATAAAATTTGCAACAAAAGTCAAATAGGTGTAATACAAAATTTTATTGGATCAAATTAGGTTTTCCGTCATAAAAGAAACAAATGACATAACAAAGAGATCAAGGGGATAAAAACGGATAGCTTTTTTTCTGTGAGACTAACGAAAAATTTAACAAAGGCTATCAAAGAAAAGGCGGATAATAAAAATTTGTTCAGAATCATCAAAGTTTATTCATAAAAAGATTTTGATTGAGTTTAATGCTCCGTTGAAGCTTGAGGGGCATTTCCGTGAAAAAAAGCCAGATGTAGTCCGTAAAAAAAATCCAAGAAAAAAATCGCATAAAAGCGAAGGGCTTTCGTCACCTGCCATCACAACTGGTGGTGCGGATTTTTTTCAATGTGGGAGACGCGCCCCAGAGATTAAAACCTTGATGCACCACTTATTACATTTTGCAAGTTAAACAGTGGAATTTAATTCATAAAAAGTTTACTTTGAAGTGGCGTGGAATGAAATTTTTGGAACAATGAATACGTTTGAATGTGGTAATGGCGTAGTCGTCATTTTTACCAAACGTTTCTCCTCACACAAATTTTAAGAGTTTACAACTTCTCCCAGTTTTGTCGTATTAGTTTCCCAACAATAAAATTTGTACAATAGAGAGCCATGGACAGACAAAATAAAACTATCTGTGGCACAACTGGTACCTCATAACATTAGGGAACAATTAGGTCAATTGATTTAATGTTGTACAAAAGACGGAAAAACTATTATTCATTCCCGGTTCGAACTCATAACCTTGGGGGCTAAGTTAACAACCTCATTGGGGGCTTCAAAGTTGCAGATTTGAACCCCCTCCTTCTTTTCTGAAATAAGGGATTTAAGCTCCTGGGGGTACAAAACTAACAAAATGTGCCGTCTGTTAATCATATTGCAATTGTATTGAGAGCAGAATGGACATCGACGAAAAAAGGGAGGGCAATTTGAATTAGTTTTCTACCCTCTAAATACTAATTGCCAATGTCCAGGCTTTGAAAAGTCAAAATGATAAATGTCCAGAGCAAACTCTATAACATTAGATTAAAAAGATGTCTTTGCATGAACACTACCGAATTGAGGAAATATGATTAAAAGGTTGAATTAAAGACTTGTTTGTTTCGTGAGTAACAATGACATCAGTTTGATTTGATTGTGTGCTAAATTAAAGAGTCTACGCGATGGTTTTTGGGGGAAATATTATTAGCAAATTGACGAGGGATTTGCTCCAGTTGGGGGTAGGTGTTGGACACAATCACCTGCCCATGTAAATCATTAAATTATGACTGATTATTTTTTGTTGTATTGAATTAAACTTTGCCATCCTTTGTTCGTCTTACAAGTCATGCACCCAAAGAAAGCGATAAAAGCTATCAAAGTGAGTGATTGCATTATGTGAAGGTAAATTAAATAGTTTCTCAGCGACAGTAATTTTGTCAAATTTGCGTATCATTCATTACTTCCAACCACCTGTTTTGGGCACAACGCACAATATTTAAAAATTTCCTTTTATTCTAATTCTTTTCAAAAGTCGCATGTGACCAGAATTCTGCACAATTTATTGCTCTTATGCAACAAAAACAAAATAAAATGGTATATTTGTGAAGAAAATACACGAACTTTACATACAGACAGTATAAACTACCCCCATGGCAAGGAACAAGCAATTGCCCATCCTGGAAACTGTTACCGAAGTACACGTTGTGAGGATGTACACAATAGCCGCTAGTTCTCACTGCCGTAGAGGGGTATAAAGCACGGCTACTTGATGCAGCTTGCAGAGAAGTACAGGAGCCACAGAGACAGGGGCGTGGAATAAACGGTTATCAATGGAGCCCATGCAGCCACTGTAACTGGCATTATTACAAACATTTTCACGTTATCTGAAGACGGAGGGGCACAACTTCGCTGCATATGACCAATGGGTACAGGTTGTGCTCTTATGTTTTATCTTAAATAACAAGTAATTTCCTATTAGAGCGATAAACAAACTGACCACCCAAGTGAAATTAAGGTCTCCGGGATAAAAGCTTCCATACCTGTTCGCAACTTTCACAGAAAAAACTGCAAATTTCTACACCATCTTTGATCACAATTTAACTTATTGACTCGATGACTGATTGTGGGGACTGATTTGACCTCCTCGCTTAGTGTTAGCCACGAATGATCAAAGCCTTCAAAACTAGACCATCTAATTTCTGGCCCTTTGATCCTTATCGTTGAATATTTTTACTTCTCACACCATGGGCGGGATTGTGGTTAAGATGGGTGTGAAACTTGTCTTTGTAATGCCTCTTTACTCACCGGCTAGTCAAAGGAAATTTGTTCATCGAAAAAGTGGTACTTTGATCTTTCTGGAGTACATTGAGTACTAGGTTGTGAGTACTGATGCTGAGTACTCACCTGTCACAACAAATAAACGATTACAAGTCAAGAACAAAGCAATAACCCTAGTAGGTACAATAATTTTTCTTCAGAATACAGAAATCGTATCATTTTGGAAACGAAGAGAACAAAGGAGAGAATGAAAGAATTTCACGCTGCGCTTTTGATGTGCTATTGTTAGACTTCTGCTGTCAATTTCGTCTACTGCTGGGTGCAATACGCGTAATTCTAACAGAAATTGCACCCAAGTTGTAGTCTGCATTGTTTCAACATCTAAATATAACATACAACTGTCTCTTACCTTGATTTTTAAGTCTGCACTCATGGTTAGTGTTTTTCATAATTTCAAAAATATACTCATAGACACAGCCACTTACCTGAAAATACAAAGAAATAAATATGTTAGGTAAATAGCAATCAAATTAATTTAAAGCAAATTGCATAATAGTGATGGTGTACAAATGTTAATAAGTTCAAATAAACAAGTGAAGAAATATACTCTTTTTTATTAATGTAAATCAAGCAAAATTACCCACCAGTCCTTCATAGGGTAATAATAATTTAATCATTGGTAATTATCGTTTTAATTATGATTTGTTACATCATTATTATATTTTGATGGCTTGCCATAACTTTTACGAGTGTTTAAACATTTAACTGGAGTCAACGACTCAAAAGGATCTAATGATTACAAAGCAAACCACATTTTGACTCGCTTCACTCATCGATGTGTCTCGGTTTATGTGTTTAAGCCAGCCGCTTTATCACAATTTAAAATTACGGATGACATGCTAATTATATTTATTTTATTTGATCAAAGTTATTGAAAATGATTTATGCTGTGATAAATATGGGTTTGTGTCATAATGAATGTTGCACTGTGTGTCACTGTCTCATATTATTGCAGTGTACGAGCCGTTTTCATAGGTCAATAAGCAACATTATAATTGTTATTCCTTTAAAATTATTCTGACACTGAAAAAATGTGACATTAATATCAATCTTAAATGTATGTGGGAATGCACATCGAACTCTTAATTTATTAACCATTCATTTTCGATGTAATGTTTGAAATTACTGGTATTTTCCTGTTTTGGATTTTTGGTTTCGAACCTTGTTGGCAGTCTGTCCACAGTTAAAACAATGCGCTAACTCAATGTGATGCGTCACTGTTCAGTATATTCTCTTTAGAACTGAATTTATAAAAATTGTTGTTTGAAACGACTGCAAAACTTAACTTTACAAGTTTAATGTTTCTTTGATAGGCGACCTCCTCATGCTAATGAGGTTTCTTTATTTAAACAAACCACTCGCAAGCTTCGTCACAGAAGGACACTTCACGAGTAGAGAACAGACACACGCACGGACAGCGGTGTCGTCGCTTTGTCTGTATTCACACACGCAAAGTACTGACACATGCGTTTACTGAATCTCGCGCATGCATCTAATCTCTCTCATAATCGGAAGAGTGTGCCATTTAGTTCACAGATAATTCATCATTTTCAGATATGAATAAAGATATTTTAGATTTTAATAACTAATTCAAGAGAGATTAATATTTCATGACAGTCAGGAATAATTGGTCCTCCAAGAAAGAGTCCTCTGCCGTCCGAAATCAAAAAGGACAAATCTGCCGGCTATGCTTATCAATGAGTATCTAAGCTTAAATCACTTTTATCGTTGTATCTCATCTCGCAGGTTTATTATATAATATAAATTGGGAATGGCAATGAAATTACTAGGAAATGTTACAAGTATATCTATTACAAAAGAAAGTTAAACACATTTTCAAATTTAGAGACGCTCACCCCTATTTTATGCCATAAATTCTAAAAAATCTTGGCGTGAAATTTCATTTCACATCTGGCGAAGATATTAAAGATAACATGGCAACAATTACCAGAAATGACCAAAAAGTGCCTCGGAAGCCATAAAACAGTTTCCTAGAAATTAACTTTTCTTTCATTAGAGTTCATCACCCATCACACGACCATTTATCCTCAACTGGACAGTCTCTAATAAATGTCAGGCTTGTCTTTTGTCATTTTGTAATTTATATCCCCCATTAACATTAGCCCCTTTCTCTGTTCTCAGTCGTGGTCATTTCGCTCATAGACAAAGGTTGAATAGGTCATATTTTAAAGAGGGTGGACACTTATGGTCAAATGGTTCGACCGGAATTACCAAAAACATGATGCTTTAACAATAAAGCTTTGATTTAGTAACTTTCGTCGCAGTTTAGACATCATATTTTTTCAATGTCGTGGTAACTAGGTTGAACTTCTAGGAGCCCAGAAATATTCCGAGTATTACAAAGGATACAGAGGTCAATCTTTCATGGGGTGGACATCGCAGATAAAAGATATGACAAGATAATTATTGGTTTACATGATTTAAGAACTCGTTTGCAACGGTCACGAGAAAACCTCAGTTATGCATCTGTAAACGAACAGTGTATCTGGCTGTTTTAAAGTTACGATATATTTTTGCAATCAATTCAATTGACTTGTGTTCACTTTCATTGGCGGATCCAGGATTTGCCGTACGGGGGGTGCCAATTGGGAAACCCTCTGAGTATACGGTACGCACATTGCGTGCGCATCGCTTATCACACATATGCACATAAAATTTATTAGATCACAATAATGTTATGTATTGTTTGTATATTGTTTTTCTCCATTATTTTATCACCTTTTAATAAGAATAGAGTCTAATAAAAATATCAGTACTTTGTAAGTTATATGTAATAATGTAATTTATTCTTTGATGTTGTTACATTCTTGAATGTTTCTGGCTTATATATGTTCAAATGATACTTACTTTAGTGTACATGATATTAATAAAATTAAGTGTAAACTGAATCTGTCACAAAATCTAACATTTAAATGACACTTACTTTAGTGTACATAATATTAATAAAATTAAAGGGTAAAAACACATAAGGCTTGAACTGAATCTGTCACAAAATTTTACATTCTAATGACACTCACTTTAGTGTACAAAAAATTAATAAAATTAAAAGTGTAAAAGTACATAAGGCTTGAACTAAATCTGTCACAAAATCTCAACATTTACTTTTCTGTCACAAAATCTGACATTTACTTTTCTTGTAAAGGATTTGAGAACCTCATTCTACATGGGTACCTGTTTGCATATTTATCAATTATCTTCATGTAGTCAATCTTTATGTCTTTATGCACATACATCAGCATTAGGGCATTTAACCTTCCCTCACCCATTCTAGATTGCAACTTAGATTT
>JBCAUI010265078.1:0-15983 GCA_038406195.1 Haplosyllis anthogorgicola
ATGGCAGCTCATTAACATAATTTATGTCTGGCAGTGAGGAGGCCACCTCATTGGCTGGCAGGTCATCCTGCAGACTGACCCCCCCCCTCCCGTCACCAACGTGACACTTTCGCCTCTTAAATTTGTTAGTAGTATGATTTTTGTCCGATCGCCACATTTTGAAAATGCACTCCAAATAAAATACCTTTGCTGAAAGATACCGGAAACTTGAAGTCAGTTCTATGACATTCTGCTCATTTCAAAGTGACAGATCTGATACGTTTGGCTTTGAAGTTTGACGAAATAATGGATGATGCATCGTACAGGAGACACAGAGAGTCGGGTATAACTAAGGAGAGTTAGATCTCCGATTTTCAGTGTCGTTTGATGTAAATCTCTCTTGATGTGCAGATTACGCCTGTGGCTCATTTCCGTTATAAAGCCAGACTTTTTATTTGTTGGATTACGTTTCCCACCGCTCTCAAAAATCAAGAAATAAAAAAACCCAAAAAAGCCCAAATTAGAGCCCAAATAATACAAAATCGTAACTTTCTGTCACTTCGATGAACATCGTTTGGAAAAATTGTGTAATCAATTTTGTGGATTTTAATCAAAATTACAAAATTTTACAGCAAAGTCAATTTTTATTTTTAATTTTTTCCGATCGCCGCTCTGAAAAATTGCTTCCTATGATACGTAATCCAACAAATAAAAAAAGTCTGGCCTAAGCGGCATGATGTACACTCCATCCATGGTCAACTCATTAATTTGTTGTTATGAAGGGACTTAGTGGCGGATCTAAGAGTTCTCGTTGGAGTGGGTGTCAGAATAGAAACATTTACTTGTTTGATATCTGAACTCTGCAACTAAATTTGTTTAATGTGTTGACAATATCCTACCGTACGAACCAATTTTAAGGGTTTCAACTGCTGATTTTTGACTCATTCGGCACAATTGCCAAATAACCTTTTGAATCATGAATTGTCGCCTGTCTTCGTTATCGTTGTCGTCTGTGCACACTCACCCTGAGCACAACATTGATCATAGAGACTTCATATCTTACACGCATATTCAACTATCTCACATCTCAAAGCCCAGCAAAAATTACGTGTTTGTTTTCATTTTTTGTATCACTCTCCAAGACCTACTGTTCCATGACGGGACGGAAAGTTAAATTTTTGGTTTATTTGGCGTCTGATTAATTTCTTTTTTATTTGTTTTGTTTTTGGCAAATTTTTATTTCTGAGAGCGGTGGAAAACGTAATTCAGCAAATAAAAATAATCTGGCGTTACTTTATATTTTAAATTTCAAAGGGCCTCCCAAAATAAACTCTGAACAGTATAAAAAGAAGCCTATTAAACGTGTAAATAGAACTGTAAATTATAAGCTTGTGAGAGAGTTGCTGGTAATTACGTGTTCATGTGATTGTCGTGAGACTCACAGGTTTATAGGGATACTAACGAGTACTGAGTACCCGTTATCCCGAGTAAACAATGTTATAACCCGATCCAAAGCATTATGACTCTAGTACTCAAAATTTATCAAATTTATTTGACATCTCTGTCAAGTGAATGCTATAAGATCTTTCCATTTTGAAAATGCAAAACATGCAATGGTGTGTTCATGCATTTACATATCACTTTGGACAGATCCATTGAGGCTACTTTGATATCGATTCATAAATTCAAGCTCTCCACAGATTAGAAATGGTATACAGCAGCCATTAGTTTTTGCAATCATTTAAGTGTGTCGAGTACTCGTGGATCGGGTCAAGTTATAGCTGCCGAGTACCCGAGGTAGCAAATTATGACTCGTGGAAACCCTACAGGTTTATAATGAGCCTGTCGTCTTACGTTCCACAATCAATAATATGAGTTCCTGAGAGAAACCGAATTAAAGACTCGAGATTCGTGGGACTAGAACATGACAGGATGACAGCAGAACATTCATTACAAACATGAAGTTGTTCCAAACTGCCTTTTTGCTTCCTTGACGGGAAATCAGGAACTGCAGGGATTACCTAAAAGCAGAAGTCCGTTAGTCCGTGACAGCCTGATTTTCGTCACGGACTAGTCAATTTATGGCTCTCTAGTCTCGATTGACCACCAAATAATGTTTAAAATTCTCTCGTTAAAATAATTTTGAGGAAGAAGTTCTGTAATTACTTGCCAGTCGGACTAGTTACATCTGATGTGGACTGGTGAAAATTGAAATGTACTGGCCCGGATAGACCAGTCATTTTTAAAGCTCAAGGGAATCCATGGGAACAGGCAGTAGAAATTTGCTGTAGGTTTTAGTTAATGACATAAAGTACTGTTTAAAAAGTATTTTTTGCTGCTATTCAGAATACCTAAAGTAAGATAGAAAGAAGGAAGATGTTTTACCAGGATCTGGTGCAAAATATGTGTGAAATACTTGACCTTTAGAGATAAAACCAAAACTCGATAAAATCTTGTCTGTAAAACCCAACGGTTGAGTCATCTCAAGTCCGAAACATGGATTGTTGCGCCCTGGTCGCAAGAAGGGATTGCGACGGTTACCAAAAAATTTATAAAAAATAACTAAACAAAAATAGAAAATAGATAAAACAAAAGACTTAGACCTGCAACCAAATTTGCATGGCCCAGTGGGATTTTTGTTGCGTGGTGAGGGAAAAGTCTAAGGCTAAGGAAACGACATAGCAGTCGTATATGTATTGGCATGTGTAGGAATGTCGGGTCGATTTCCCCCTTTGTAATGTATCCGAATATCTAGGAATGGATTGGTTGTCAGTTTTTCAGTCTCAAGACCACATACTGTTATCGAATTGCAGTCGATAGACAATCAAATTATCAGCTATATTACAGGCAGGTGCGTTTCTACGAGCGGCGTACGAAGGGAAGATAGACGTTGTGCTGAAAATGATAGAAGAGGAGGGAGTACCAGTCAACGTGGAGAATCAGGTACTTTACTGCTCCCAAAATTTAACTTCCAATTGGCCTCGAATTTCTTTCTTCGGGGTATCTGTTTTAACAAAAATCACCAAAATCAAACCACTTTTTTTTATCCAGAAAGAGGGGGTGCCTCAATTGAAGAGGGTGCCCTAAATCGGATAAGTACAGTAATAATTAATTACTCTGGAATTCACAATCCTTCATTCCTTTTATATCAGTTCCGCATATTAAGTGGACTACATGTTTGAAATCCTATCTAAACATAGTTGTGTACACCGTAAATTGCCAATTTGACGCGCACTCCCAAATTGACGCGCACCCCCTTTTTGCATCCCTTGCAATACTTTTTTAAACTCGTTTGCGGAACTTTTCACTGTCATAACTTGTTAATTGATTGTTGTGGATTGTAATCTTTATCACGCGCATGCGCGTCAAATCGGCAATTTACGGTATTTTCTGTTTGTACGTTTCAGACCGGATTACAAGCGCTACACTTTGCCGCAAAACGTAACAACGTGGAGCTCGCGGACGAACTCCTCAAACACGGGTCCAAAGTCAACTGCGCCACACTGGTGAGTACACTGAGTACTTCTTCTATTTTAATTTTGTTAAAGGAGGGTCCATTTGTGGAGCCACTGATTACCCTGTTTTGGACTTGGTGTGACTCTTTCCATGGGTCCCATGCGGTTATCCCAGGGGTCACAGGTGCAAAGTCTACAAATGTTATTCCGATTTAGTAGCGGACCCAGGATTATCTCGACACAGATGCAAACGTCCGATCCTAAATTTATATTTTTCACCTTTGAACATGGGGAAAATTGAGACCAATGGTAGGGTGCACATCTTTTGTGCCACCCTTTTGGAAGTTCTCTTTTAACCACATCAAGGGATAATGTAAATCTCGTACTCGTGCTACTGCGCTGACATTCTTCAGTTTAGTTGGAATGTTAATCCAAAACAAATTCAAATGAAATGCGGCCTTTGGATGCATGGGATCCCCATCCCACTTAGACCCACCATGGAATACATGTACATGTTGAGTGTTAGTTGTGATTACCAATATTCCCTCCGTCCAAGAATAGAAGCAAGACTACAACAATAGTAGATGATCATGGTTGGGGAGATTACGTAACAGAGCAGATTAATTACAGGAGAATGTCTCATGTTGAGTCAGTAGCACCAAACAGACACGGATCAATATGTCACGTCTCTCCGTATTTACACAGTCAGACATACCAGCTCCTAACAGCGCTGCACCCGCCTCACCCACAGGCAATAAACATATACACCCACTGGCTGCAGGACCTGTCTCACCCACAAACAATAAACATGCACACCCAATGGGTGAAGGACCTGACTCACCCACAAAAAATAAACATACACATCCGGTGGGTGCAGAAGCAGATACCTTTGTCCTCAAACAACAATTGCATTCAATCCCAGATGCCACAAGTGTCTCTTGATTTCCTGGAGATGACTGTGAAATGACAGACAAAACACAGAAAACTGACTAACAGTGCCATTCAATCAATCAAAGATGAGTTCTGCTAAAATGTAGCCGTTAGGCCTCTTGTTTTCTAACAATAATCGCTCATTTGTATGCATTTATTCTTCGCGGTAAACATTCATGTTTTATTGAATCGCGCTGGAAGTTAACTATTGGCAGTTTTCGGCGACATGAAGCAGTTTTTGCCTTCCCTGATCCCTGACCAGTGTTTCCGCAACCACACGCACAAAAGTGAAATGGAACTATGTACTGTTCCCAGAAATCAAAGGTGGCTACCAACATTGTGCATTCAAATTATCCATAATACTTGTGTAGCCTGTGTTTACTTTCGTTGATCAGATAGGATTACTGCGTATTGAGACGATCATGGTCCAAAAGAACACATAAGAATGCATGTGTGACGAAAACATACGAAGGCTACACAATCAGAACATGGAACATCAGTCATGGAACATCAGTCAGAACTAAGTTCTGACTGATTTTCAAACAGCCGTATGTTTGAGAAGACAAATAAAATTGCAACATTCTTCAGCAATGAAAACATTTACTGTACCTTACTTTTTTTTTTAATGAATCTATGGTACAATTTGCTATGTGCGTCCCTGAATAATGGCAAAAGGGATCCCCATAAATTAGGACTGAGGGACAAAAAGGCCCCGGAGTATTAAAAAGTAGCGGAAACACTGCTTCCCTCCTGTCGACACGGCGGCCCTGGACCGCACGGCGGGTTAGGCTTTTTGGCTCATTTGGCATAATTGCCAAAGAGCCTATAGAATCATGAATTGTCCGTCGTCCGTCGTCGTCGTCCGTCGTTGTTGTTGTCGTCGTTGGTGTTGTCAGTGCACACTCACCCTGAGCACACTATTGATCATAGAGACTTCATATCTTACACACATATGCACCTATGTCCTATCTCAAAGCCTAGCAAAAATTATGTTGCTGTGACCTTTATTCTCAAATTGGCAGCCATATTTGTTTTGTTTCTTTGAACCTTTCTCCTGGACATGCAATTGCTGATACAAACCTCATATTTGTCAGCTGTATACATCTATATACCCTCTTTATTTCTTGTAAAAATAATATTGATGTCACGTATATTTGCAGTTTGGCAACCATATTTGTGTTTTTTCATGGGTCACTTATTTGGGATTTGATCTTAGACACTTTATTTCCATCCATGTGATATTGTAACCTGTATGTTGTCTTAGTTAATGATAATGCCAAATGGGCTCAGGTCCATCTGGACCTATTTTTAAGTACAAGTTAGTAAATGTCACTTATTGGCTAAATCCTGTAATGGTATGCTGAATTGCATTACAAAAGCTCATCAGTTTTCCACCGCCACGTAGTCTAGGCAGCACCGGACAGACAATGAATTTTGGAAAGAAATTATCGTTTTGAAGTATCTACAATTCTTTATGGGTGTTTCCAGTGGATCCGGTGGAAGATGCGTTCATCTTTAACAAACTATAAAGTAAATACACCGAGTAAACTAAACGTAACAATAACCACAGCCAGGCACACTGTGTCCTAACAAAGAAAACAGGAAATAAATTAGCTTAAACAGAAGATTTATGTGTCCACTTGTCAACAGAATATAAATGACTAATGCATGGTAAACAGTGAGTCTTGTTTACTCAGTAAGTGTCACAATAAACGACCAGCAAGAATGAAAATAATTCCATTTTTTGACATATAACTTTCCATTTGTTCAGTTTCCGGTACAGCCCGGTCGAGATCTGATTACACAGCACCTGTACCGTATTTACCCGAATTGGGGCACCCACTCTAATTGAGACACCCTCTCAAGTTAATCAAGCAATTTTTTATTTAATGCATATTTATGGTCATTTCCCACCAATACCTTATAAAGGGGGCTGTAAAGTCATTAAAGTTAACTTTCTGAGATGGCCAGTCTCTTAATACATGGTACTTTCTTATTTTATGTTAAGCCACAGTTACATTTAGGTATTCCGATTTTTTTAAGGAGGAACCCCATTAAAAGTTGGTCTTGGCACCGGGTACCTAAATTCGGGTAATTACGGTATATACGTCCAAAATATGGCTCATGCTCCATTTATGGTGCATCCCATTTTTCAGCTGATTTGCGGAAATTTTTGCAGTCAATGTCTGCCAACATCTAACCATTGTAACTCAATTGCTTTTTGTTTTGATGATGGTTTTTGTGTGTCATATATTTTCAAATCTGTTGAAGCAAAATATCCGGATACGGAGGGGTAATTTTTTAACTCAAACTAATCGAACTAGTTATCTTGTATTCTTTCTTTTTCCATACAGCACTCTGGGAATAGTTCGCAACACATCGCGAGATTGGTATTTTTAGAGTTTAGGCTTTTTTATTTAATCATTTGGATGACATTGCACTGACAGAATTTTCAAAGTGCGGCGATCGGGCAAAAAAAAAAAAAATTGAACTTGGTCCCAAAAAACCAAACTGATAGATAAATACCAATAAAATTTTAAATCTTATCCGATAATCTCATGACAAAACTAGTTACAATGGTAAAATCTTGTCATGTGCAGCATGTTTCCACCTAAAATTAGTGTTTTTTGGGGTTTTTTTTGAAATCCTGATTTCAAAGTGCGGCGGGAAATGTAATAATCCAAACTATTAAATAAAAAAGCTTAATGTTGCGTACTAGGGATGTCAACGAGTCTACGAGCTGACTCGAAGCTCGAGTTGACTTCTCAACTCAATTACAACTCGAGCTGAACTTGAGCTGCTCATGGCTTGATATCAAAAGAACATCATGTCATCATCTTGGAACTGGCAATACACTATCATCTATTTATTTTAGTGGCTTCATAATCATTACCTAAAGTGTTTGAAGTGACTTTTGGCCAATGCATTCATTTCAGTCAGTGTCTGTGAAGTGGCTTCATTGACATTTATATATCTTTGAGGTGACTTCACAAATCACTGCAACCAAATCAAGCTTTCTGTGTTGGCAATTTCTAAAAATTTATTGGGATAAACTGTTTTGTCTTTACAAACAAATAGTCCTATTTTCTATACGTGGCTCGAGTTGACTTGTAACTCGAGCTAAGAACATCGAGTCAACTCGAGCTCAGAAAACCTTCGAGTTGACATCCCTATTGCGTACCCCTAAAATTAGGTCTACAAGCGCACTGCGCGTTATTTTGGACAAACACGGTATTCAGCTTTCATCAGCTCAGTTTTTACAGTTAAAAACAGGTAAAAGAGCATGTACCTTGTCTAAACGCTTTTGAGCCGCATTATACATGTGCACGTTTTACTACTGATTGTAGGCGAAAGTGTATCAAATTCCATCCCTTGTATTTGCTCTTGTAAAAGGCTGTAAGCGTATTAGAATATTTTCCATACTGACTTTCTTTCATTAATATGTTTAAACAAATAAATGCACATATGATTTTTTTTTCATCTTTTGTTCCCTGTTAGGCCAAACTTTTTATATTTGTTGGATCCTTTTTTATTGACATGATTTTTTTTGGGAGCTCCGATTAGCAAAAAGTGACAGCTGCGAGTTACATTATTTATTGAAATTCACAAAGATAACATGTCCCCCTCCAGACTTTTACAATCTAAATTTTTTTTATGCTCATAGGTTGTTGACAGTACAGTGGTCCCCGCTTATGTCGATATTTGGCTACATGAAATTGTATCGATACAAGTGGGATATCTATACAAGCGAGGAAGATATCTATTTAATTTAATTTGATTGACTACAGGAGATTTCATCGATACAAGCGGTTTATTGATATGAGCGGAGGCAACTGTTTGTGGCATCTTAAATGAACGGTCCCACGATTACTACATCCATTCAGTGTGAAAGGTTCACGTCAATTCAGATTATATTCTCTTTTATTAGCCGAATGCCTAATAGAGCGCATTTCGGCTCTCGGTATCAA
The DNA here is from genome assembly GCA_038406195.1 of Haplosyllis anthogorgicola. Lineage (NCBI taxonomy): Eukaryota > Metazoa > Annelida > Polychaeta > Phyllodocida > Syllidae > Haplosyllis > Haplosyllis anthogorgicola. The sequence continues at coordinate 8,333 of JBCAUI010265078.1, forward strand.
CGAGAAGGATCTGTGGCTTTCTCCTTCTGTTATGTAATTGTAAGTTGAGCGTTAGGGGGTCACTTTGGTTTAAAGCCGGTTAAACAATATGGCATGAGGCTTGTGCACCGACAGGTCATCTCTCTCGTTTAATCTTGGTTGAGGTATATTACTGTGGTTCCTTGTTGTATACTGGATGAACTCGAACAGGGCTGTTTACCAGGTGTCACTCCTTCTGATTTGGACACAATGGTAACAAGATCTGGAACTTGTACCAGTTGGAAACTTGACACCCCTGCAGGATTCACAGTGGGTAACACCACCTGGTCAGGTCCAACTTGTAACACCTGTGAACTGGTATACATGGTAGGGGTGGTAGCTTGTGGAATGGTAACCACCTGAAGATTTGTAAAATCCTTGTTTGCTGAGGGTGTGACAGGTTGTCCTACTGATGACGTGGATGCTTGAGGTCTTTCCTGCATTTGGTCCAATTTGCTCAAGCCAGTGTCACCATGAAAAGTTCTTGTGCCTTCCGTTGAGGTTGAAACTGATGTGACTTCTCTTAATCCGTGGCCAGAGTGGAACGTGCTAAAGACAGGGGTGTCAGCCTGGATTATTGAACCTGCAATCTCTGTGTTCAACAACGAACTCTTGAGGTCAGCGCTTTGCACTTCTGCACTAAAAACACGGTTTGACAAGCCTTTGTGATGTTCACCAGGTTCGCAACTAGATTCCAACATTCTGCTGCTGGTTATTTTATGCTGCAGCAGAGAATCCACTTCTTGATGTAGTTTGTTGTTATGTTCCTTCTGTAAAAGCAAAGAAGTCATCTTCTTTACAAATATTGAACATAAGTGAATTTGGAGACGAATATTTAACTTCAACTTACGCTAATTGTTTTAAAAAAGCACTTTAACTTTGTTTTCAGCACATTAGATATTGTTTAAGCACAACTTAACAAATTATAACTCTAATTGGGCAAAAATGCACCCGTTAAAGATTGTTACATACAGTAGGACCTCCTTTGAGCGATAACTCTTTTGAGCGACACTCTCTCATATACGACATTTTTGGCCGACATATCCTAGTGTTAAATGTATGTAATAATATCTCCTTTGGGCAACACCCTCCCTCTTACGACACTTTTGGGAAGCAAAAGTTGGGTGTCGCTCAAAAGAGGTCCTAATGTAGTGAATGCATTGTAACATTTTTATGGATATTTCATTTTTTTCATAAACAATATTTAAAATGCTATTTTTTCTTTTTTCTGCACTGGTTGTGCTACAGTGCAACACTGCAGTCGGTAATAGACCTTTTATTAACAGCAATGGAGTTTGGGTTCAAATGATTCAAATTTTAGCATTGACTCCAAGTAAACTTAAACACATTAAACTACATAGCAAAACAATATACAGTGGTCCCTGCTTATATCAATATATTTCCCCACATAAAATTTTATCGATATAAGCAGGATACAGAAATAAGTAGTGAAGTAGGCAAGATATCGATTTAACTCAATTTGACTGATTACAAGAGAGTATGTCGATATAAACGAAACATCGATATAAGCAATATCTATACAAGCGGGGACGACTGTACATGATGCTGAAGCTAAAGTTAATGCTCGGTGTTGCTCGGCCCTGATTGTCAAAATGTTTACAAACCAACCTTGACATGCAGCGTTAGACTTAGTTTTGACGGGAACGTGGCATCGCACTCAGTGCACTGGTTGACCCTAGAATTTGCGTGCCTCTTGACGTGAAGATGTAAACTCTGACTCTGGTGAAGAAACAACAAACGGTTAAATGAAATAGATCAAGAAATTGAAACGTGTAGTCTAACTCTCATTATATTGAGCGTTTATCAAGTAGTGCTAGTAGCCCCAAAAATGAAACTGTCCACAAAAACCAAAAAATACAAGTAGCGCAAGGTAAAGTTGGCTATATTGCATACATGTACATCTTTGATGTATAAACCGAACATTAAAGTAGCCTCTCTAATTGAGGCACTCACAACTTTAAACTACTTGTGTGTATTTGGTTAACCTTTATCTCTTTAATACATGTCAATTTCTGCATAAATTTCAAGTTTTGCATCATCTACATTTGATTGTTTTGATTTCTTGAAAGGAGCACCATATGATAAATTGGTGTCAATTCGGGTAAATACGGTACCATCCCTCACTTTCATTTACCCATCAATGTGCTTCTTGTGGACATTTACAAAGTGACACATCACATGTACAGATAGATTCATAGCCAATTCAAATGAGGATTTGAGAAGCTCAAGTGCACAATGTAGATAAGTTGTACAGATACCTGTGTGAATGCCTTGGCGCAGATGTGACATTGATACGGTTTCTCACCGCTGTGGATTCGCATGTGTTTTCTTAGATCTTGTGTCTGCGAACACGCCTTACCACATATCTTACACTGGAAGAGAAGTAAAAAGTGGTTCTGGAGGAAACTCGATGAACTAGGTATACGTAGCAGCACACTGTGTATTAAATATAACCTTTCTATTTTACATTTTTCCAGTCATCCAAAGCAATAATGTTGTACATGGCCCCTTGCTTTTAAAAGTTTCGTTGGTGTAAGTTACTCCTTTAAAAGTCATTTATTCACTTATAAATTCTTACAGATTGACATTGGCAGTATTTTATGTTAAAGCCATGTAAAGTATTTACTTCTAACAATGATAACTTATCATATCTTAGCTCGATATTTACGAAGTGCCAGATATAAAATTTCACAAGATTTTTCATGAAAAATTGCAAATACCTTGTATGGTTTTTCACCAGTGTGTGCTCTGATATGTGCCACCAGATGGTGCTGCTGTGTAAAGTTTCTGCCGCACATGTCACAAACAAACATGCGTGCACGGTCCGTGTGACTTCTGCGATGTCGCGATAAGTTCATTCTATTTGCGTAACATTTACCTACAAATAAATGTCAAAATATATAAAATAAACTGAATAAATATTTATTATGTACAGGTTTAATTTCTGGGAGGTATGAATTCTTAAAACACTAATTACTTTTGAAAATGGATGAAATTTCGGCTTTGCTCCAAATTGACTGGCATGCTATTTTACTCTGATTGTTTGAAATCCGGTTTAATTTGATTGAAAATCGCGTGTTAAATATATCTAATTATCCGGAGCCAAGTGTACAGTATGTCCGCTTTGCCAAACAAACGTCCTTCAAGTGATTCTTTGTCAAAAGATTTTATTAATTTTTGTTGCATTGTGCTCTTTGAAATTCGTCGTCTAGGTTGGCTTCAAGTGCAGAGGCAGTTTGTAAGTCAAAAATCACCTTGTGTGGAAGAACGGACGACTTCATCTCTCACAAAGGCAAGTTTTTGAAACATGAAAGTTTTTTGTCCGCATACAAATTGAACCACTTACCACATTCTGTGCACATAAACTGTTTCTTCTCGAAGGTGCCAACGTCATTCCTGTTTTCGTCAAGTTTCTTTTCACCTACTTTCGTAAAATTACTTGGACAGATATTTAAATCACCTCACTATCAAATACGGTGCACTTGCATGTCATTACAGCGATAGGTGTATGGGCTAGTGCAAATTGCCTTTCCAATAGCATTTAACAAGCAAAAAAATCCCATTTTTGCACTAATTAATCATTGACTTAAATTATTTTCTTTACATAATCCTCAGACTACTTTGTACATTTGAAAACCAAACATGCACACAAACATATTTTCACACCAAACAACACAAATCAGAATAAAATGCACAATATCCGTACCTTCAATTTCATAAAGCGCATCATCGTCAGAATTATCGGCTGCAGCATCATCGTCATTCCCACTATCTTCTGTCACAGTGCATTTGTGCTTCTTTGACCTTCCAGTAGTTTTAGTCCCTTTTCTGTTTTTCAACATTTTATTCTTTGTCCCTTTCGGCACATTTCCTGTTTCATCATTTGCTTTTGATTTTGAACGTCTAGGACTTCTTCTCAATTTATTTTTCGTGCTATCACTGTCATTGTTGTCCTTTACACGTTCAGCCATGTTTTCCCTTGTACTTTGCATATTCTGTTGAGCCTTCTTCTCCTCATCACATTGTTCTTGGGCCAACAACAGTCTGTCAGTAACATCATTACAGCTTTTTATTCTTTTTTGCTCCTTTTCCTTTTTGTCACCTTTAATATCAGTGTCAGGCTTACTTATATTTTGCACATGTCCTTGCTCTTTATCTACTAATGTATCAGAACTAATAATTTCTGATCCCTTTTGCATCTTATCTTTGTCAGTACCTCTTGTTACATGCTCTGAGTCTACTTCATCATACATCAAAACACTTTTTGACGTTATTACTAACGTTGTGTCACGGCCTGCAACATCCATGCTGTGATCAGGCACGCTTTCAACATTTTTGGCACTGTTGGCATCATTGGCATTTTCAACGTCCTGAGTATCAGTTTCAGCAATATCTCTAATGGGCAGTTTTGAATTAAGGATCTCTGAATGGCTTTGGTCAGATTTATTATTCTCTTCCGAAGACACTGGATTTACATCCTGTATCACATCAGTTCTTCCGTTGCTCTTGTGCTCAGTTGCCATGGAAGCATGCGTCACCTCTTCTATTGTCGATACATTTTCATACCCTGCATGAACAGTGACAAAATACATAAGAGCTACAGTAGGACCTTAATCCCTCCCTTTTTTGATGACAAAATACCGCACGCAAGCTTTCAGGAATTTCAAAATAGAGTGCCATAATATGTTGAGTCTGTATATCTTCACCGTTATCGATTGAACGTTTTGAAAGCATTTCGTTAAGAATCAGTGGCAGAAAAGACCACTAAAAATACTTTTATGCTATTTTCTAATCATTGCCTACCTTGATGTGTGCGCAGATGCTTTAGCCGTTGTTTCGGGAACATGAATCCCTTATTGCACAGAGGGCAGGTGTGCGGAAGTGTCTTCGTGTGCTGGGTCTTCACATGATGACGCATGTTACAATGTTGTGAGAATTTCCTACCACAGCGAGGACATGTGTACGGCTTATCTGAAACAAAAATAAATAACACTAAAGTCAGGAAACAATGCTATTTGTTTTTTTATTGTGTTTTGCTGTTTGGTGACATTTCCTACTCTCGGATAAATAAACAACAATTCTTTGGGGCTTCCGGTTTTCGACTGTCTTTCCATTTTCTTGTAATGTTTCTTTTTCACATTTTTACAATTCTATAATTTGTGACTCTGTGAGTCATAGCACGAAAGTAAGTAAGCTTATAGCCCACAGATCCACCCTTATTTTAACCCAAGGGCAAAGTCACCCTATGTCTGAAACACTGGTAACAGTTGTGTCTTAAAATCGACCTCGTCCAAAATCAAAACAAGCCTTTTTTGCCCTACATTACAAATATGTTTATCACAAAGCAAATATCTGCCAAGTATTATCAGCCATATCAGTGAAGGCCCTCATCTCAGTTTTTCTGTTCGTCTATGGACGTCTACGCTTTGTGATAGACTAATGACATAAACTTACGTCCAGTATGAACTCTCATATGTCGCGTGAGGTACGACTCGACGGTGAAGGATTTATTGCAGTTCGCATGTGTACAGTGGAAACTCTTCTCCGGATTGTGAATCTTCATGTGGCTCCGCAACCTGTGAAATCAAACTTCGACCTGATCAAATATGCGTTGTGACTATATTGCTGCGAGATTATATTTCACAAATGTCAAAGTTTCAAAATGCAGAATTAGATTTCATGCATCATGCTAAAACGCTAAAAGCTAAATAGAAAGTTTCCCTTATTACTAGTTACTAACTAGTAGACTAAATATTTTCTTAACAACCAGCTGATTTTATTCTCAGACAGAGGACAGAGTACTTCAAATTTAGGAATTATAAAATGATTATTTTTCAATAGGTAATCCCACATTAATGATAACCTTGTACAAGTACTTTTCTGTCGGACTCAACCTTAGAAATAATTTTATTGAAAACTTTAAACGTTTATGGGACTGCTATAAATGTTACAAACCTTTGTTTTGTAGTACATTGTAATCCACAGTAGTTGCACTGGAATTGTTTAGTTGCCTGATGAGTTAATGTGTGATTCTTTAATGCAGAAGCCTGTGCAAAACACATTCCTAGAAAAAAACACACAGAAAAGCTTTATTTCTGCATCTATCTGTCTGCAATCATGTAGATCTCTATTCACAGAAGATTTAAATCATTTAAATTATTGAAAGAATCAATATGATTCTTCTTCGCAAATTTACGCATTAACCACCAGCATAAAATTTCCATTTCACATTTCTTAAGAATACTGTGATGGGTCAAGTCAATTTAAAAGTGCTCTTGCACATAAAACAGTGAACCTCTGAATACGTCCCCGTAAATTATTATCCCAAATCTCTTTTAGAAGTGTTTGCTTTCATTTTTGTGAAAACCAAATAATAATACATGTACTCACCACAGGTTGAACATTGGTACGGCTTTTCTTTTGTGTGTATTCTCATGTGACGACTTAAATCTGTCTGACCTGCAATGTAAACAATGAACATGAGTGATTTTTGACACAGGTACTCTAATACTTACTCATATGTAAATGTGTGTGTTTTTAAATAATATCTAGCAGTTTCAGAAAACAAAACTGAACTCTTGTTACTTCATGCTAATCTTCAATATACCGACTTGCCTCACCACGTTTTCAATGTGACAAGTAATTTTAAAATTTCCGTCTTAACAAAATTGCACTGAAACCATTGAGAAACTTTTCTTGAAGTGCCAATAACCTTATTCACAATGGGAACGTAAATCACTCCAAAAAAGTTAAAATTACTCTACTTACCCTTTCCGCACACATTGCACGTGTACGGTTTCTTGTGTTTGTGGACGGATTGTTCATGTTTCAGCAGTGAGGCTGCGTATCTGTAGGACTTCCTACATATTGTACACACGTACTTCATCACCGGAGTTTTTTCATCGTGTCTCTCTATGTGCCGCATTATACCTGTGCAGATATTCTAACAATTGATATTGTGAATGTGCAAGTTGGTTACTCACCCTCCAATGGTCACACTAAGAATTTAAGAGGTTGAGCAACTGAGTGCAAACAAAGCGAAAGAATTGGTGGTTTTTTTCAGGGCCCACCCAAAGATCCCAGAAGCTAAAGGGTTTTAAATATTCTGACATGCATTCTAAAAGCTTCTCTGACTTAAAAAATGTACTCAGCCTCTTACATCCATCTTTGTGCTGTCCAGTTGATTGAATAATGAAATGAGCATATCATTGAAATTGCACAGGGAGGGATGGTAACCTGAAATATCTACTGGCCCATCCGGGTGAGTACTTTACAAAATTAACTTGCCCTGAGCGTTGGCAGGTGGAATAGCTCAGTTGGTTAGTGAATTTGAATTAGTCACGCATCGCTGAGCATCTCAAAACTATGTCGGGAGTTCTAATCCCAGCTGATGCATGTGAGAGGAGCCCAGCCAGCCAAGGCATATGCACATGTATAGTGTACACCCCTATTGGTGGAAAAGGCAGGTGTTGCACTAAATGTGACCCTCGGGATCACTGCACACAAGCAAGAAAGAGTGCAGGCGAGAGATTCATCCTGGATTTAAAACCCATGGGGACGGTCACACAAAGTCCAAAACAGGGGTAATCAGTGGCCCCACAAATGGACCCTG